>JBAMJV010008106.1:7500-28884 GCA_037951105.1 Echinarachnius parma
CTCTGGGGCTTTAAAAGTAATTAATACGTCTTTAAAGCGATGTTTTATTATAATAGCTTACTAGATTATATCATATGTGTCGGATTACCATCATCAAAGGGCCTGTATGGCCGCTTTATAGGTAGTAGCAATTCTCAAAACATAACGTTATTATGGTCATCCGATGAAGAGACTTCTGGCGCCCTTAACAGTATAAATAATTCGAAAACGATGTAATATTATAATATCAAACCATAATATATCATGTTTTGTACTGCTATATATGGATACCGTCTTTAACAAGCCAGTAAGGCAGCGTGGTACGTAGAGTGTACATCTAGTTGTATAACGACTTCAACCGGCCGCATGGGTAGGGTGTAGTTAAGACCGTAGCCACCATTACACCATAATATAGTTATGTGGCCTTTTGATGAAAAGACCTCTTGGGCTTTCAAAGTAATACATACTTTATTTTAAGCGATTTGTTATTATAATATTCTACTTTATTAATTTGATAACATATTTTTTGTCGAATTGCCATGGTTACCGTCTTCACCAAACCCACACGGCCCGCATAAGTAGCGTGTATGTGAGAAGGTATAGTCATCCTTACAGCATTCTTTGATGAAAACACCTCTGGGGCTTTAACAGTAATAATTACATTTTAGAGTAATCTAGTCAACTTTGTTGACATAAATTATGCAAAAAGTGACGAATATTTAAGGAAATATGTATTTCTGTGATCGAATTATGTCCACTAAATAATAACACAAATAAATCAATGTATACGTGTCATACAACAGAACAGTGAGCGGAAAAGCAAATGGATGTTTGCTAACTCATTGCACTACCTTTGTACACAGTTTCAGATCTTCCATGGAGAACCCCTTGGAGAACATTCAAGCCCCTACACTTTAATTTAAATTTGGAAAACCATAATCGGTACCATCATGACCATAGGTTAAAATACTAATACAAGTAATGGTGGCACCTTATATAGCGCCCGTTCTAACGTTCGACGCTCGCGGCGCATCACGTGGGAAGCGCTATAATAATAGTTCTAATGAAAATAATGTTGTGGTTTTTTAAAATGATACAACTTCCATTTCAAATGATGCTAAAATATAATTTTATTACATTGAATAATACTTGTTATGTCATATTGCACCATATTGGCCAACACGATCTTAGACAATCGTTTTATAAAAGCGATAATACATGTTTTGCATTAACATGATTAATCCACGAACCAGCCCCAATGTTTAGTTAGTCCATTATACATACTGCTCGTAGTTATATGGACTGGTTACTAGAAATTACAAGAAATAATGAATCGTATTTACCAATCATGAGCAGACTGACCGCAACAGATGCACTAATTATCAGAAATCCGCGGAGCTCCATCATCTGTAAAAAAAAAAATAATGGCAGCAAAACAGCCTCTCTATGTTAAAGTGATCAAATTAACTTTGCAAAGATTCAACCACTCGGAGCTTTTACATTTCTCAAGTACCTTGTTGTTTGTCTCCCCAATTTTGGAGATATGTAAGATTAAAGGGGTAGTTCAGTTTGGTTATAGAAGGCGCTTTAAGAAATTAACTTTTTTGTGAGCTACTGAAAAACTGAGTTTCAAATTCGAAAGAACACTTTTAAAGGGGTAGTACAGTTTTGGTAAGGCTGAATTTTAGTAACCAAACATTGACAGTAACATTATAAACTAATAGTTATAACTCCACCATGCTCGAAAGGTAAACAAAATTACAAACGAAAAGTAAAAAGCCCATTATCATTAAAAAAGAGCCATTCAAACACAAGAGGGCGCTCTCTAAAAAGGCATTGGTTTTAACCATTTTTCATACAAAATTATGCATGTGATGTTTTATTGAAATCATGATTAAATAGAGAGATCATCAACAATAATAAAAAAATGCTTTTGAACATTTTAAAAAAAGTATATGCATTTTTTAAATTTTGGAAAAATTCATCTAATTATTTGGGCCCAAAATAATTATAAGAACAGATATATTTATTGATATTTCAGCCGTTTCTGGACCGATTTTGACCGAATAAAGTTTATTCTGCCATTAAAATTGCATGTTCTCTCAAATTCGACACTCAGTTTTTCATTACCTCACAAGAAAAATGTGATGTGCAGCGCCCTCTCTACCAAAACTAATCTACCCCTTTAATGACAGAAGAAACTTTATTAATTTATCAAAATCGGCTCAGCAACAGCTGAAATATAAATAAATATATACCAGGTTATTTGATGATTTAAGAAATAAAACATCAACATTTTACAAAAGGAGTTTACAATAGTTGCTGATTGTCTGTTTAATTTAATCCTTATTTTAACAAAACATCACAATTATGCACAATTTGTTATGAAAAATGCTTTAAACCAATGCATTTTTAAAGAGCGCACTCTTGTGTATAAATGGCTCTTTTTTATGATAACAGGCTTTTTACTTAGTCGCATGGTGGTGTTATAACTACATTAGTTTGTAATTATATGGTGCAGGTTTGGATTACTAAATTCAGTTTGACCAAAACTGTTATATCCCTTTAACTATTTCGACCATACTCAAGAGTATCCGAATTCTGATACTTAATTGTTCTAAAATGTTATCATTATTCGTATTGCTTTTCGGCAGGTGTAATCGCACTTGTCTCGAATCGGTTAAAAACGTTTTTATGTGTTGTTTTTTTTTGCATTAAAACTCTTGAATACATTCATGTCTATGTGTAAAGCTCAAACCGTCCTAACTTCTTGTTTTTTCTTGAACGATTTGGCCAGCAAATTATTTGAACGTAAGTTGAAATGTATCCAATTTCATTCAAAGCAAGTTATTGACATGCACTCTCATTCAATTATAATGAATCGTGATCATGTTCATTTGGAAAAAGTGATGCCGCACTCTCATAGTGTAATGAACTATTGAACAATAACTCACACCGGCAATATTCACAGTACAATTTTCACTAAAGTGATCCATAATCTTTGTACAAATCCAACCCCAAATCATTCGAAGCTTTCACACTTCTCTTATACCTTGATATTTGGCTTATGGTTACAGAATAAAGAAATATTTTCACTAGGTAAACGTTATTTTTTTCCATGAAAAGTTCACATATTATTCTCAAGAATCTTACAATGAAATTGGTATAATATGATAAAATTGCCAAATATTACTTTTGGGAAAATATATAAAGTTCTTGGATCACTTTTAAGGGATAATACATTTTTGGTCGACTAAATGTTAGTAACCACAACTTGCACCGAATCTTTACAAACTATAAATTGTCATGCCTGAAAGGTAGACAAACTAACAAACGGCTAATTTAAAACGCTGTTATCACTAAAAAAAATCAGCCGTTATAATACAAGACGGCGTTTGCTAAATACGAGTCATATTAGTTTCATCTTTGCTAACAATTTGTGAATGTGATGTTATGTAAAAAAAAAAAATATAAAAAAAAATAAAAAAATTAAAAGAGATACCAATAACAACTATTAAGAAATTTCTTTGTTTTTTTTTCTCGAAAAGTGTAGACATTATTTAGATTGTTTCTTGAAGCCAAATAACAGTTTGGGGAAAGTTACCGAAAACATCCATCCACATTGGGCAAACTAATTGATCAGTATTGTTGAATAAGTATTTAAAAAGGGCTTGTTTGGTAAAATCCGAACCTAAGCATCGTTAAATATAGAAATATCGGGAAAAAATCCAATAGCCGCCTTTAAAATGTACAAATCCACCGCCCGTTCGCACCTGTCCGCGCCCCTAGCGCTGGGCTGGAGATATCGACAAGCCCGGATACCGGAGACCACGGGGAGACCACGAGGTCTTTTGCACGTAGCGTATGCGCGATTCCGCGTTGGCGGTACGATTTGCTGCAAATCAGTTGTATAATTTTGAAAATATATCAATTAGTAGGCAGTTTCCTGGCAAATCTTTTATAATCCCATACTAGTAAAATTATATTCTTTCACATGGTTGGTAAAAAGAGCGTACATTTTGTTTTGTGTGTGTGTGTGTGTGGGGCGTTTCCCATTACTTGGATCCCACAACTAAAAAATCAAACAAATTGTATGTATCTTACTTTCGACATACATTTTCTAAAACGACTATTAGATATAAGGGATCAGTTATGTGGAATAATTTACCAGACTTCATAAAAGAATGCCCATCTTTATCTTGTTTCAAGCGTAAATTTATACAATATTAAAACAAATAACCAGTTAGAATGTAAATTTATAATCATATTCAATATTGCCTGTCCTATGTATGTGTGTATGTATATTTCTAAATTATATTGCTTTCTTTTAGATGGTAGTTATATTACATGTATTTTTTATTTGCTGATGATGTTACTTTTTTATGGGATTGTAGGAAATAAGGGACCAACCTCGACAGGCCAACGGCTTTTTTCTAGTCCCCCACATCACTGCAATACTCATGCATTTATTTTGCAACTATGTTGCGTAAAGTGTGTATTTAATATTTTTGTTGTACTTTTTTAAATGTATTGCTGTAATATTTGGTATCGGATGTGATTTTAACTGAAACTGAAACTGATTTATTCCAATCGGATATATTTATGGTCATTTCAGCTAGTTCTGAAGCGATTTTAATCAAATAAAGTCGATTCCGTCATTTTGTTCGATGAAAAACATACTTTAACATGACTTCTGACAATACGATTATTACAGAAGGTAGATTAAGATACCCTCGTTAAGAAGATATAACAATCCTGATTCTTTTATTTGAAACCAAATTTGACTATTTCAGCTGATAACAGAGAAACTGTTTTCGCGACTTAACGGTCGTATTGTGGTGTAAGGTTACATATTGTCATAATGTTTGTACTCTTTTTTTTATCACCTCCTAGTCTGCTAGACTACATTACGCGTTTCCGGGACACAAACAGTTATCGACATTTTACAAATACTTATGCAGTATTTCCTTGAAGAATCTGCTCTAAAATCTGATGTTATTGGAGATGCTTTTAACCTATACTTTCTAACAAAATATTGTTATTTTTGTCTCTGCTTTGTGTGTAACGGAACGACGACATGAAACCTAATTGGATGTCACGTTAAGTCGGTTTCAGATTAAAATAATGAATACAATTTTTGATTAAAAATTATTTTAATTGTTTTGAATACGGTTGACATCGATCCATGTATATCTTTAACAGCTGGATATGATAACTATACAAACGAAATTATGATTACAGTTCTGAAGTGACATTACTTTTCTCTGTTAAAGGGATAGTTGAGTTTTGGTATCGAGGGCACTACACAAAATAATATTTGTGTGAGATAATGAAAAAATTGAGTGTAAAATTCGAAAGAGCATACAATTTTAATGACAGAATAATTTTTATTTGATCAAAATCAGTTCAGAAATGGCTGAAATATCCATTAGCATAACCATTTGTAATAATTGTGGGGCCCCACAATTATTTGATAATTTTGAACCAGCCGTTAAACAAATTTTTAAAATGCTTCCTCTTTTCAAAAATTTACAAAAGAGGTTTTTAAATAGTTTTCAACAAAACATTACATGCACAATATTTTATTTAAAATGGTTGAAACTGATGAGGGTTTAGAGAGCGCCCTTTTGAGTTTTAACGGCTCTTTTTTTTTATGATAACAGGCTTTTTACTTAGTCATTAGTAAATGTTTTATTCATTTCGAGCATGGTGGGGTTAGTTTATAATGTTATGGTGCAGGTTTTGGTTACTAAATTTCAGTTTGACAAAAATTGTACTCTCTTTACCAAAACTCAATTATCCAATTTATACGTAACAAATAATAGGGCAATAAACTGCTTATATAAATTGCAGTTAAATAAACGATATTAAGCCAACAGGTCTCTTGAAACAGAGAACGATAGTGGGGGAACAACGCCTGAATGTAATGAAGCATGAATATAACATTGTTAAATTTTACGAGCTCCAAAATATTCAGGATTCTTTAAATATGAAGAACAAATTCTTAAATTTATGCTGCTGTATATTTTTCATCATTAACACAATAATTTGTAGATATATACGAGTAAGAAAGCAACAACGGTATCCTCAGCACATAATGACAACGTTAATACTTTAGATGAATTGATCATTCCGTTTACATACAATATAAGCAAACGAGGTCCAAGGATCGAGCCTGACGATAGACTGATTTTTACTTCTATCGCACTGGATTCGACACCACCGACCACCATGTGTACCTTCATGAAAGTTCAATAATATTTTAGTCATTGAAATGGTTCATACGTATGGCATATCATTTTGTTTTAATGATATTGGTGATCGATTGTGCCGAATGATTTAAAAAAAGATCCATACAAAAGTGTTTAAAAGACAATAGTTTCCTTCATCGATTTCCTGCAATCATGGTTAGGGGCCTTGCAAAGTTAAGCAAATTCCAACCATCCAAATAAGATTTGGAAGTGAGTGGGTGGGTCCAGAGCCATTTTGGATACAAAAACAATAATTGGAAAACCCCACCCAAAATCAAGATTTAGTGTAAAAAAATGCACTTTACTCGTCTCAAATCATATAATGACTTTTAAAAAGTCATTATATAATGTGAGTATTCTGTCCATGTCGGAGATGGATTCAGCTTGAATGCACTCGCCGAGATAATGAGGCAGAATTGAAGAATTTATTATTAATTGACCGACTTGTATATACGTGTCATTTTCCTACGTACTGAGCTAAAACACCGATGTCTTAAATTGAAATAACTAGGATAAATCGAATGTTCTATATAGAGAAAAGTGTTCATTAAGCGACTAACATTCCAAAGTTCATATTATTATTTATTTCGTATCAACCTGTCACAGATAAAAGGGTGAATTTTAAGGTTGAAAAGAGGATACGAAAAGCAAACATGTTCAACACAATTATATCGTAAAATAACTTATTATCAATGCTTGCGTCTCGGTAAATTTTAAATCATTGGAAAGGGTAAAGTCTCGTTTTTGATGAGAAATTATTCGCATATTCATTAACCTATTAGAATAGTCAGGAGCTAGCAAAATATCACACGGGATCAACAAATAACTGTGATTTCCGAAATTCCAGCTCTGTGATTGGCTCATTCAACTACTGACCACTGTTGCTGAGGTAACGGGCCCATAGCAACAGTCATTCGCACCTGACATTGCCCGCTTTGTCACCATGCGGTCTTGGTTAAATAGCCCACAAGTCGCGCGTGATGTTGAATAAGCCAATCACAGAGCTGGCATTTGTAAATTCACAGTAATTTTTTAACATCTTGTAATATTTTGCAAGCTCCTGACTACCCTATTCTAAAAAAGAAATGAATATATGAATGGTGTAGTATCTGAGCGAATACTTTTCTCTTTCCAACGATGTACAAATTACCAAGACGCAAGCACATTTTATATATTATTTGATAAGGTAAACATGAATCATTCAATTCTTGTTTTATTATCATATTTTAACCTTAAATTTCACCCTTTTATCTACGTCAGATTGAAGCGAAACAAATAATAACATTAACTTTGGAATATAAGGCGTTGTATCGACGCATTTGTTTTCATGAAACACTTAATTTCTCTAAGTCTATGCGATTTGAAATATCGTTGTTCCTGCTCACTACTTTTTCATTGAAATACAAGTCATGCATATTTTGTTTATAAATGGGAAGCCTTGTTGATGCTCTGCGATCTCACTGGATTTCCAAACAAAAACAAAACGTTTAGATATGGGGTGGGTGGGTGGGGTGAGCTCTTCCCAAATCTTATTTGGATGTTTGGAATTTGTTTAACTCTGCAAGGCCCCTTATACATATAACATTAAAAGGATAGTTGGGTATTGGTCAAACTTAACTTTAGTAACCGAAACCTGCACCATTACGGTACAAAGTAATAGTTATAACTTCACCATGCTCGACAAGTATACACAATTACAAACGACTAAGTAAAACAGTTTGAAGATATATTTATGGATATTTCAACCGTTTCTGAACCGATTTTGATCAAATAAAGTTTGTTCTGTCATTAAAATTGTATGTTCTTTCGAATTTGACAGTCAGTTTTTCATTATTTCACAAACAAATATCGGGGGGCACTTCGGGAAATACCAATACTCAACACTACTTTTAAAATCTTAAGTAAACCAAACTACCATGAAGTTAAGCTTAATACAAAATATATATTTAAAACAAATATCTATATTACGTAATAAGTATTATCAAAAGGGTATATTATTTTGAGAAGTTAGCGGCCAGAAAGGAATAGAATCTTTATAAAAGGCTGACCCTGGAATTAGTGTTTAAAAAACTACAAATTCAAAACATTAATTTTGTATAGCTACAGAAACACATTAAAAACACATTGAAAAACACATTCAAGATACCGTACAGACACATCAACAACATAAAGGGATCATTTATGTAAAACTTAAAATATTATACAGCAGAATGCATTGTCAGATAATGATTTAAGTTATGTTTAGAACAATTTAATGAACACGATTTTTGATATATTCAGGAAAGGAATTCCAGAGTATCTGACCACAAAAGAAAACGGATTCATGTGATAGAGAAGTTTGTATTGGAGGTAAATTACAATTTGCAGCATTTCTAGTGGCGTTAGTATGAGCATTACATTTCATGGAAAAACATGAAATAAGTGAATCGGGTATAAAACCTTTAAAATATAAAAACATAACAATTCCCTCTTCATATTCAAACTTAAACAAATCTTAAGATATTATATAATGTGAAAATAGGTTCAGTATGAGAATAAAAAAGTGAACGATTTACGATGCTTATTGCACGGTTTTGAGAGTTTATAACAATTTATCTAAATAAGTCTTTGACGGACTACCCCAGGCAAGATTACTATTATAAAAAAAGGGCAACAATAGTATAACAAATCTTTTTCAATTCTATTTTGGTAAGTTTACTGTATACATAATACCTATATTCTTAAAAATCTTTTTACAAGCAAAATCAATATGATCTCTGCATTTGTATTATCTACTATTACTCCTAAAAACTATAAAGATGAGACTTCTTTAATTATTGATCCTGCTTATCCAATGTGAATGTCGTTTGTATTTATTATTTTATTCGTAAATATCTTCAAGTTAGTTGTAAGAAGTTTAAAGAAATGCAGTTTCTCTTAGAATAATTCAAGAAAACCATCCACATTTATGTTGACAATTAAATATATCTTTGCAATAAACATTCAGTTTCTTGAGTGGTTTATTAACGAAGTGTTCTAAAATTAATTTCCAAAAAAAAAACTATTTGCAAAAATGTTCTACTTACTTTCTTCTTGTATCCTTCCGTCGCGGTGTAACCACATCAATAAACTGGACTGAATTCCTTGGACTCCTTTTAATGCATTGACGGATCAAATCTAAATAATTGCGAACTGTTGCCGCGAAACCCTTTTAAAGTGTTTAAATGTAAAGCAGAGGAAATTCAGAAATTGATTGACTTTGTAAATACAAAGTCATTGCAGCTGGATGTATGACCCTTTTTATTAAACTTTCATAAGGTTTTTTTAACAGAAGTACAACAAGTTGTTTATCACCGAAAAGCTGTGTTTTGAAGAATTCAGAAATACCCAAATCAGAGAAATGAAATATCGTGACTCTGTGTCAATCCGCTGAGTCGAAAAGTCGGAAAGAAAAAGATTCACACTCGTTTTGATATTTCGAAACACGACTGCAAGAACCGAGCAATGTTCACGATGGAAAAATAACCATTCACGCTGCGGAGCTGACAGGCGGACACAGACTCCCGCTCGTAAATTTATACATTGCGGTCTGTGTAGATCGATCAATATGCAAAACGCCACAAATGTTCAGTATGTCGTATTTCATTTATCAACCAATCACATCATTACTGACGGGCGTAAAGGCAGCAGCTGCGTAAAGACCTGCGTATAGGCCGCAGCTGCGTAAAGACCGCAGCTGCGTATAGGCCGCATCCCGACTTTGAGCGACAAAATAACAAAATGAAAAAAAAGGTGCAAAAACAGCCAGAAAAAAACGAGCAGAACAATGGCCAGAAGAGAAAATCGGAGATGCCAGAAATGGTATAATGCTCCAATGTTATTTGTAAACATTCAGTGATATAACAATGATGTTTGAAAGCGCAACTCGACCAAAAGCGAAAGTTAAATCACCCCAGGCTTGGTAGGCAGCGGACCGCATAATATAGCCTGCCTCTACGGGGGCGCCGCGCCGCACGCGCACGCAACGCAAACGCAAGACAGTGCTAGTTGCAGTCGATCACGTTACCGCGATCGGGAGCGTAATTTCCACTTCGAATTTATCCAAATTCAATGTCGTCGCTGGGCAAGTAAAAGGGCAAAATGGCCGATATTATCGTTAAATATCGATTTTATTTGTATTTCATTTTCAGATATAGTACTTAAATACCTATCCGATGATATATTCAGAATCGTATATATGACCTACTTTTTGAGAAAATCAAAAATAACAAAAGAACAAAATGAAAAAAATTGCGCGTATTTGGACTAAAGAAAGGACAAAATCGTTTTTCACGAACTGCCGAGAGGTGTCATTTGGATAAGAATAAACACTTATAACGAATGAAATGTGTTATTTGACTACTAATCCGTTAAAACATAGCATTGGTTACAATATCTGCACATACGTAACGGCCACAAGTTTAACCAATTTTAATTGAAGCGGCGACAAAATGACCCTTTTGCATATTTGGCAAACACGACTGAACGCGCACCTCGTGCGCGTATGATTTGGCAGCAATAAGGACAAAATGCGCTTCGTCCTTATTAGCCGTATTCACACTATGAAAGCCAATTCTTAAGAGTTGCGATTCTTAAGAATTGCAACTCTTAAGAATTGAAAAATGTGTGTTCAAACGATGCCAATTCTCGAGAGTTGCAATTCTTAAGAATTAAACCGGAAGTAGTGTGCGCGCCTTTCTAATTTGAGGTCACGCGCGCTCACTTGACTTGTTTTCACACCGGAAGCATATCTCGGTCATGAGGTCAACCCAAACCACGAGTCTCGAAGCTGATTGTGTTCAGACGGTAACAAAAATAGACTGCGCGCAGTCGGGCGCTCATCGCGCGCTCATCGCGCGCTCATTCTGCGCAAAATCTTACAAGTATCTTGTGGTTATCTTGTGGTTTGGAAACCACAAGATAACCACGAGATTGCGCATATTTTGCAGTGCACGCAATCTTGTGGTTTGGAAACCACAAGATAACCACGAGTTTTGCGTATTCAAACGAGCGCTAACCACAAGATATTCTTAAGAATTGCAAACCACGAGATAACCACAAGATAACCACAAGATTGGCTTTTATCGTCTGAATACGGCTATTGCTGCCCATAATTACTGCCAGAGCGCGCGCATTGGCTGTGCATTATCAATGCACGTAAAACGGCCATTTGCATTTTGTCCTTTCTGCATGCACGATATCGGCGCATTATCGGTCTGCAATAAAGACAAAATAAGAAATGCGTAATAACTCCGTTAACAAGAACTGAGCATACGCCAAATTGAACGAGTTGGTAGCTAGAAAGCTTACCTAACTTTTTCACTCAACATAGTTACTGAATTTGGCATTTGAAAAAATAATTGCCTAAAATGTTGTTTCTTCAAAAAATGCATGTTTCGTTTTTTGCTATCGATACCGTCAATTTGTCCTTTTACTTGTCCAGCGACAATGTAACAAATCAATGTTTTGGAGTTTTTTTTAAAGAAAATATCAGCAGAATCAGTAGAATTGGTAAATGTATACACTTTTGCATGATTGATTTTCTTACAAAATGTAATTTATCCAAGTGTATACTCTAGACCCACACTTGCATAAATATGTTGATGGGGCCTATGATAAGAAGCAAATTTTGACTATCGCCGCGTACGCGCCGCATCCCGACTTTGCATATTTTTAAAGGAAATAGTAAGCGACCATTACGTCGGTCAGTACAGTAAGTGGTATTATCAATTCAAATGTCAGAGTTTTATTATCGTGGGAAAGTGTGCAATGGTAACTACATAATTTGTACTCGTTGTTCAGGACGAAAAGAAAGCAATATATGATATAAGAAATAGCATTACAGAAATTTTTTTTCTTTTAATATGGATACAAATACTAAAGGATAACTAATTTCAAGTCCGAGGATCGAACATGTAGAGCCTATATTGACTCTCAAGTCCCGATCTTCCCAGAATTGCTTGTAAACTCATTCTTTGGATATAAGATAATAATTTAGCTTTTTTCCTTTTCTTTTGCAGACAAAAAGTGGAAATATTGTATCTTAAAGGGATAGTTGAGTTTTAGTATAGAGGGCGATAATGAAAAACTGACTGTCAAATTATTTAATAATTTTGAACCAGCCGTTAAACAATTTTTTGTAAATGCTTCTTCTTTTCAAAAGTTTACAAAAGCGATTTTAAATAGTGGTTGATTATCTCTATCTAATAACTATTTCAACAAAACACACATGCACAATAATTTTGTTTAACTAGGTGAAACCGATGATGGTTAAGAGAGCGCCCTCTTAAGTTTTAACGGCTCTTTTTTAATGATAAAAGGCTTTTTACTTAGTCATTAGTAATTTTTCATTCCTTTTTGAGCATGGTGGAGTTATAACTATCAGTTTGTGCAAGTTTTGGTTACTAAAATTTAGTTTGACCATAACAGTACTCTCTTTACCATAACTCAACTATCCCTTTAATTAACGAATTGTATGCTAGCGTGCCCTACTAGATTTCGCAATGTACCCAGGGGGCAAAAGGGGTTTACCAGCTTTTGCCTGTTGTAAAAGGTTGGTCACCAGAAATGGCTTCTAGGACCCTCTAGGATCACAACCTAGGTGGACAACCTCGCGGACTAGCTACTGGAAGTCCACAGGATGAGTTTCAAGAAAACCACACCTAATGCACTAAATAGTGTGTTTTAGCCTTAGGGGTCATGAATACCCAGTCACACATCTTGCACAATTACACCACAATGCACTGCTGATTCCAGCTTGTTTTTTTCATGGAGGTATTCCCCCCTTCCCTAGAGTCATGTGCATCGTTTGATACCAAATAAGAGCATATTGCTTCTTTGGTTACTGTGTCACACGTCGTTACAACGTGATACGTCACATACGGACGTGAAATTCGTATACAGCGCATATGTATAAAAGGCAACTAAATTCTTAACAATGAAAAATAGGCTTTATTTCGATCTTTAAAAACGTAATTCGCATTATAAAATGAAACTAAGTATGTAAATTATTAAAAATAAAAAACATAAGCAATACAAAACAATGAAATACATAAGAATATGAGTTGTTAATGCTATAATTTGTTTAGATGTGGTTAAATTACTATATCAAATGATACAAAATATATCCACAAAATCACACATTAAGCTTATCCCTTGAATGAGATACACGGGAGGAGGGAAGGGTTGTTGTTGTTGTTGTAATTTAGTTCTTTTTGGCAATAAGTCAATGTTGACTATTGTCGCCACCTACGTTTCTTTCTTTATATTTTGATGCATTTATATTATTAATAATTATATAAGTATACATTTCCTTTTCAAAACAAAATATAAATAATATTTTTTTAACAAATCTTCAAGACATGACAAATTAGTGAGGCTTGAGCCACAAGAGCTACATAGATGTCCTAAATACAGCTCCATGGCTTGAGTATACATACAATTGGGCGATCGCACCCCTGTTCAAATGTAATACCCCCGTCACATATAGCTACGCTCTCGCGCCGACCTCGCGCCGCTCCTAATCCCCATTCATAAAATTGGAAGCGTGGGGAGGACGTGGGGAGAGCGTGTTGAGGTCGTGTGGAGAGCGGCGTTCATTGTTCGCTATTGTTTAGATCGTACACTTTTCTCGGCCGCTCTGGCGCCGCTCCCGCGGCGACCAAGTTAAATTAGCAAATTGGCAACGCAGTGGGCAATGAATGGGAAGATTATCTCACATGCGTCAATAGATATCCTTCCATGAATAGCTCGATGAACAAAAGAGCAGGACGTAGCTAGCTCGGCGTTCGCTTTGGACATGTTCAAAAACGAACTTGGGGCTTCGGCGCTCTACTCTTTGTTCAGGGGCTATTGTATGTCCATGCATGGGAGGATATCTTTTCACACAAGTGTCATAATCTTCTCATTCATTCCCAAGTTGAACAAAAGACATTCTTGCAGATCTATTCCAGCACTTCTGCTAGTGGACGCTATAGATTGCGAAGTTTAACACGTTTCAACTATAGGTAAAATGATATCACAATTTAAAATGGCATGTCCGGGCAAAAATAATGTACATTTGGGGGAAACTCAATTTCTGGCTAAAACGTGGCATGGCGGCATACAAATTATATGAGGCTCCAATGAATGGGGACATACGCACACCCTATGTATGCATTATTAAAACATATTTCCCGCAAATATATGATTGTTTTGTCCAAAATCTACCACTACTACTACCACTACCACTACTACCACTACTACCACTACTACCACCACTACCACCACTACCACCACTACCACCACTACCACTACTGCCACTACTACCACTACTACCACCACTACCACCACTGTCACCACTACCACCACTACCACCACTGCCACTACTACCACTACTACCACCACTGTCACTACTACCACTACCACTACTACCACCACTACCACCACTACCACCACTACCACCACTACCACTACTGCCACTACTACCACTACTACCACCACTGTCACCACTACCACCACTACCACCACTGCCACTACTACCACCACTACCACCACTGCCACCACTACCACCACTACCACCACTGCCACTACTGCCACCACTGCCACTACTGCCACTACTGCCACCACTGCCACCACTGTCACCACTGCCACCACTGCCACCACTACCACTACCACTACCACTACCACTACCACTACCACTACCACTACTGCCACTACTGCCACTACTGCCACTACTGCCACTACTGCCACCACTGCCACCACTGTCACCACTGTCACCACTGCCACCACTGCCACCACTGCCACTACCACTACCACTACCACTACCACTACTACCACTACTACCACTACTACCACTACTACTACTACCAATGATAGTCAACAATAATAACCCTCCCCATTCCTTCCACCCAACCTCGTGAAACGCACTGAGTGTGTTCAACTACATTCGTACATGGTATTGGATCGCACAGAGCGTGTGCATGGAGATCGTGTTTCCCCTGCGCTTTGAAAAAAATGTTTTTTTTTTTATAAGTACGAGAACGCAGACAGAGCGTAGAGCAAATGACCTCGTCTCATTGTTATGAGCTATTGTTAAAGATACACCAAGCGTGCACAGTGAATAGCTCGGAAAGCGTGGCCAAAGCGTACGCAGAGCGTGTTCAGGTCGTGGCAAGAGCGGGAACGAGCTACCATTGTGTCACTAATCGCTCGATTTGTCGGCGTTTCCCCTGCGCTTTGAAAAAAATGTTGGTTTTTTTTATAAGTACGAGAACGCAGACAGAGCGTGGCTATAGTGTGACGGCACAGTAATTGGCAACGCTGATCCCTCCCCTTTCACATGATGCCGTCTTACCAGCCCTCAAAGTACCAGCCCTCAAAGGGGTGTTCAAAAGACCAGCCTTTCATCAATGGACTCCAACAATAATTATAATCGAGGTCTATCCACCCAGTTTGGACGAAGTGTGTCTGTAGGCTTACATGACACGTGTGAGGGCGAGTCTCATTCTAGGTCTATAAGGAGATACATCGTGAAGCTTGCAAAGGAGGTATAACACACATGAACATAGTTGGCTCATGTTAAAGGTTGGCCCACATACATGACTCATATGACCTTATACTAGAAACACAACCTAGTTGGTCTAGCTGCTGGAAGTCCACATGAAGCGGAACTTGAAAAGCATCTACAAAAAACACACTAAATGCAGCCATCTCATCTCTACAAACAGAGTTTAAGTGTATAATGCTCCCTCTATGCTGCATCTCCATTCACCCAGCCCACACCATACATCTGGTCAGAATCGTGTCATCAGGGATAAAGAGGTTGACAATGACAACCGAACTGTAAAAGAACAGTGGTTGTTGATGCAATGTGCGCCATATGTCACTATCACTCGGACACGAGAACTCACAATGGATGTTTACAGCACCAAAGCAGACCAGTTTAAGGATTCCGATCTGGGAAAACTGAGAACTTAAAAGTTCTTGAACAACGAGTCAACTCTCTTGAAGATACTGCCTCGTAAAGAGGACGCTTTGGGCCATTCTTGGTCACGTGTGTGACCCAAAACGTGACAAATTTTGAAATGGGATGCTTATATTTCAGTAAGTATGAGACTATAATGATTTTTACTTCATATGTGACTTGAATATGTTGTAGTCTTTCAAACTTAAAACAAAAGATTTTATAAGGATTACGTAACTCAATGTCAGAGGTCAAATGGCATGGGTCACGTGTGTGACTTCGCACGGAGCGCTTTTTTCATAACTAAATTTCATTTGGAAAATTCTTAAAAATATGAATAGCTATAATGTTCATCTTATTACCAGAGAAGTACTATACATTTGTAAGTACAACAATAGCAATGAATGAGAATTATATCAAACCGTTGTTTTTTTATTGTACTTAATTATGTGGCAACGTCTGGTCACGTGTGTGACATTTTGGGGTGGTCACGTGTGTGACATATACAATATGAATGGAAAATGGGAATTTTATAATATCGGGTTTAGAAAAGAATGAAAGGTTGAATTTTTACAAAGTTGGTATCAACCTGTACAGGAAAGTGAGAAGAATGAGCTAGCTAATTATCCTTTAGATATCTTGATTATTTTCTGAATTATGATTATTAGAAAAATATTGAAATATGTAAATTTATGCAAATGAGTAAAAAAGTTTCATTTTAAACTTCAAATCATGTATTTCATAAAACTTTACACATGGATCATTCTAAAAATGGAACAAAACTACAGAAAAATAAAACTTCAATTTTTCCGAAAAAGTTTCACTTTTCAAAGAATGGCCCTTTTCTCCTTTGTCTCAAACGAGCTTCGTATGCCATCATTGATAAAAATGCGCACATTCCCAAAGCCAAACTTTCCATCATGTACAAAATTTGGATAGCCCCTCAATGATAGAAAAGCAGTTCTAGTGTCAACTACACAGAAAACCTGGGCAAGGCAATATCATGTTGATGTGTTAAAGGGTGCCAGAATAACTGTTCCTATACATGAAGAAGGCGGTCATGGGTTCCATGCTTTGGAATTGAAGGAATGTGCTGTTGCTGTATACGGTTTGGTTTCCAGTACTGCCATGACCTCGACTACAGCTCTTTATCCCCGATGACACGACATATATGATGTGTGCTGGATAAACTGATGAATGAAGGTGCAGCATATATTTCAACTCGGCAGAGATGAGTGGTTTGGTGTAGACGGGTTTTTTCAGTATACGCTTGACGTGGACTTCCAGCAAGGTTTTGCACACAGATTGTGTTCCTAGAAGGTCCTATAATCCACTTTATGGGGCCAATCCTTAATAACAGTACCCCCTTCCAAGCTTCATATTATGTACTTGTCATGTAAGCCTTCAGTTACACTTCGTCCATACTGGGTGAGTAGTCCTCGATTATATTTTTTTTGGAGTCCACTGATGGTCTTGTGACCCCCTCCAACCACCCCCCCCCCCCCCCCCCAAACAAAAAAATACACACACACACACACACCTCCTCCGCATCTGATTCAAATGATGACAAGTTATGATGTTTCGGATGGATTTTGTATCATTTTATCGCAATCTAAACAAGTTAATACATTGACAACTCATATTCTTATGTATTTGTTTGTTTGTATTGCTTTTGTTTTGTATTGATTTATCAATTTACATAGTTGGTGTCCTTGTATAATGCTCTTAATATGTTTTTCAAATCGAATTAAGTTTTTAAAGATCAAAATATAGCCTATTATTAACTCTTAGGGAGTTATTTGCATTTCATACATAAGCGCTGTATTCGAAATTTCACGTCCATGTGTGACGCATCACGTTGTAATGAAGTGTGACATTTGGTATCAAACGATGCGCAAGACTCTAGGGAAGACCTCCATGAAAAAAACAAGCATTGTGGTGTAATTGTGCAAGATGTGTGACTGGGTATTCATGACCCTAAGGCTAAAACACACTATTTAGTGCATTAGGTGTGGTTTTCTTGAAACTCATCCGGATTTCCAGTAGCTAGTTCGCGAGGTTGTCCACCTAGGTTGTGATCCTAGAAGGTCTAGAAGTCATTTCTGTTGGCCAACCTTTTACAACAGGCAAAAGCTGAAATCCTAACAAAATTGTGGTTTGCCCCCTGGGTAATTTATTCATTTTCTCTACAGGTAGAATCATATCAACCATAAAAGTCACCGATGTATCTCTCTAGAACAAATTATTAATTTTCTCTACAGGTAGAATCATTTCAATCAATCACTTCAACCATACAATTCACCAATATATCACTCTAAAACAATTTATTAATTTTCTCTACATGTAGAATCGTTTCAACCACCACAATCATTTCAATCAGTAAAAATAAATTACTGGGGACCTATTTGGAGACCTTGTACGTGTAACGTGTTTTTAACGTTTTAGAGAAACGATTCGAACGTGTAATTTCATCTCTTTCGAAAATGAAATGCAAATACACCTAGTTTTCGATTGAGCTGCAACAGATTTCCATTAACGAAATTACTTTCGACTTTAGGAATATGATTGACGACATGTTTTAGCATTTCATTACCGAGATAATAATGCAGATTATACCATTTAAGTGGCGTGTAAATTATTCAAGAATTGCATCCATGCCCAACTTGCTTTGTTGAAAACGAGACACAAAGCAAATTAAAAAATTATGGTTAGAAAAGAACACAATATCACATTTGAATCTACGCCCTGATGGAAAAATCAATTAAATTATTTTGTTAAAATGCAAATCGTGTTTAACTTCTAGTTGTGAATTGAATATTCGTGTTGGTTAGAAGGAAAGGCATATGCCCTTTTGATCTGGAGTTGCAGAACGAATTCATTATTAGATGCCCTAATCTTTAGCAGCTACACGAGGGAGTTTATCATGTTTATGCCAATTCCCAATTGACCCTTTCCATACAAAGCAATTGGCATACATAACCAATTAGCTATACACGTGATTCGTGATTGAAAGTGAGACGCATATAATTCACAGAGGAGTCGACTGTATAGTTATTGTACATGATACATGTTAAAGGGATCTAGTAGCTTTGTTGACATGTGCAAAAAGTGATTAGTGATTGATACAATGTATATTTTTGTTATATGATATGTCCACTGGGTGTTGTGTGAAAATTTCAAGTTAAATGGACGTTATATGGCCGAGTAATGAGCAAAAATTTGATATTCACCCAACTCATTGCACTCACTTTGTACACGGTTTTCGTGGTCCAGTGGATAATTTAACATCTGAACACTTCAATCGTAAATATCTTTTGAACGAAAGGGAAATTTTAAACCGAAACCTGTCCCATGATTTTATTGTTAAAGGGATATTTGAGTTTTGGTAAAGTACTCAGGGGGCAAAAGGTTTTTTCAGCTTTTGCCTGTTGTAAAAGGTTGATCACTAGAAATGGCTTCTAGGACCTCCTAGGATCACAACCTAGGTGGACAACCTCGCAAACTAGCTGCTGGAAGTCCACATGATGGGTTTTAAAGATATTCACCCCTTATGCAGCTAAAAAGTGTGTTTCAGCCGCCTTAGAGGTCATGCATACCCAGTCACACATCTTGCATAATTACACCACAATGCCTGCTGATTCCAGCACGTCTTTTCATTTAGGTCTTCCCTAGAGTCCTGCGCATCGTTTGATACCACATTTGAGCATATTGCATACTTGGTTGCTTCTGGAGACAATAATACCCCCTTTCAAGCTTCATAATGTACCTCTTTTAAAAACTAGTAAGATACTATGCTTGGAACTTGTCATGTAAGCCTTCAGTTACACTTCGTCCATACTGGGTGAGTAGTCCTCGATTATAGTTATTTTTGGAGCCCATTTATGAGGTATGGTTGGTCTTGTTAACCCCCCTCAACCCCCCCCCCCCCCCCCCCCCAAGACAAACACACACCTCCCCCGTATCTGATTCAAATTTGTGAATGAAAGGTTATGATGTTTTAGATGAATTTTGTATAATTTTCATCGCAAATATAACACATCTAAACAAATTAATACATTGAGAACTCATATTCTTATGTATTTGTTTGTTTTTATTGCTTATGTTTTGTATTGATTTATCAATTAACATAGCTGGTGTCGCTGTATAATGATCTTCATAGGTATTTCAAAAGCGAATTAGGTTTTTAAAGATTAAAAAATCCTATTTTTAACTCTTAAGCATTTATTTGTATTTTATACATAAGCGCTGTATACGAAATTTCACGTCCGTGTGTGACGCACCACTTTGTAACGACGTATGACACAGTATTAACCAAAGCTGCAATATGCTCAAATTTGGTATCAAACGATGCGCAGGACTCTGAGGAAGACCCTCCAAGAAAAAAAAAAGTTGGAATCAGGCGTGCATTGTGGTGTAATTTTGCAAGATGTGCGACTGGGTGTTCATGACCCCTAAGACTGAAACACACTATTAAGTGCATATAGGTGTGGTTTTCTTGAAACTCATTCTGTGGACTTCCAGCAGCTAGTTCGCGAGGTTGTCCACCTAGGTTGTGATCCTAGAAGGTCCTAGAAGCCATTTCTGACGGCCAACCTTTTACAACAGGCAAAAGCTGAAATCCTAAAAAAATGGTGGTTTGCCCCCTGGGTAATGCCTATAAAGTTAGTGCAGGGTAGACCAGGTTCCCATAGACAAAGGGTTAATGATATTGGCTTATACATAGCAAATGGTGTGTTATTTGGTTGCCTGTAATGCAACAAGGTTTACTATACTCTTATCATAATTGTAATGAATTATATGAATATTGTACAAATATTAATTTTTCATAACTCGCTATTAGCGTAATTATTTTTTTTCTGCAGTGGATATCGCCGGCGGGTGTTATGTGCAATAATGACAAAAGTGAGTAATTGAATTCTAGATGTAAGGCATCACTTTTTCGCTACAAAAAACACAACATGATCGAGTGTTAATCATAATAAAATGGGCATCCCATCTTGTTAATAACTTGCTTCTAAAGGGGTAGTACTGTGTTGGTAATGCTGAGCTTTAGTAACCAAAACCTGCACAATAACATTACAAACTAATAGTTTTAACTCCACCATGCTCGAAAGGTATATTAAATTACAAACGACTAAGTAAAAAGCCTGTTATCATTAAAAAAAAAAGAACCATTAAAACACAAGAGGGCGC
>JBAMJV010008107.1:0-95317 GCA_037951105.1 Echinarachnius parma
TCAAAGTTATTTGCATTTGAAAAAAGGTGAGCAGAATTTAGAATGCTTTGGCCTTTGGTGCCTGCATACTTTTTGTTTGCATTTACGGATCTTTCTGTGTATATGTTTGATTTTGCTGTTTTGACGGAGTACTTTACTGGTAAGTACTGTGCATTGTGATAGGATCATGATTTGCAAGGTGGGTACTAAGTACAGTTTGTTCTGGGTAATGTACCACGTGTGCTGCAACTTTTGTAGAGGACAGTCATTATTGTCAAATCGGATAGGACATGGATTGACTGGAATTAGGAAATGTATTCTTGTGTTTTTTTCTTCTAAATAACTGGCAAGCTCTTTGACATTCTACCAGAATCATGTGCATGTACTAGAAGAGTTGGTAAGAATTGAAAGTTGTAACTTTCACTCTCTTGCTGTGTTTGTTGACTTTTTGCAACAAATAAGGTAATTAGGTCAAGTTTTGTCATCGATATTTTTACATTCATTCTTTGCAAGCCGTGCACATGTACTGTGTATTATCTAGTGCCAATCAAAACAGCTATTTCTTCCTGCCTAATTTACTCTCAAAATAAAAGTGCAGAAAAAAAACCAGGTCTTTACACTTTACAGAGGAAATTATGTTTAAACCTGACATGAATCTACTACATGTATATACAGCCGTACTACAATTGTAATAACATTCATGTACAGTTCAGCATTAAAGTGATCCATTAACTTTGTAAAATTCAACCAAAATCACTTGGAGCTTTCACACTTCTATTGTACCTTTTTGTTTAGCTTATGGTAACAGAAGAATGAAATCGGTTTTGATTTTTCAAATGTCTCCCTAATTATGGATATATTTAAGATTGAATTTGAAAGCATCTATTGACCCTCTTGACCGTAGTCGAGCATTTGATCCTATGAGGTAGGGGTTAGTTGCACAATTTTTGTCCTGAAAAGGGAAAAGAATCTTTAAAGTGCAACAGGGAGCTTGTTGAGATAAGAAAGTATCTTGAGTTGAGTATTGCTTGTAGTTGTCAGAGCTAGCTGTGATGTGACTGATGGTTTAATTTGTGTGTGTTTGTAGTTTACTTTAGTTTTCCCCATCCAGGGCCCCGTTGCAGAAAGCAGAGATGCCAACCGTTCCGTTTTTGCCGTATTTGTTACGTTTTTTCACGCAAAATACGGCAGTACGTTTTCCCCTAATAAAATACGTTTTCTTGGAAAAAAAAAAAAAAAAAAAAAAAAAAACGATTTTTTTTTTTTTTTTTTTTTTTTTTTTTTTTTTTTTTTTTTTCTCTTTTCTTTTTCCCCTCTTTATAGAAACGATCGGAAATCGGCAACAAAATTTACGTTGAACCCTGATAAACTATTACTCCAGATACATATTTTAAATATGTCACAAATAAACCGAACAAACTCATACAAACGCTGGTGTGATCGACCGAACCAACTTTTACATTAACGCGCGCGTAAAGAGTATTTTTGCTGCGCGAATTGGCTTCGCGAAAAAATATGTTTTTTTTGCCTCTAAAAGTTGGCAGCTCTGAAAATACTTTTTTTTGGTTCAAAATACTGTTTTTTACCTCTCAGAATACTTGTTTTGGTTTGTGAAGGTTGGCATCTCTGAGAAAGAGATACAATCGATTGTAAGTTGCAATTAATCGTAAGTCAGATCACATGTTCTAGATGCGCAAATCTGATTGGTTGAAACGCGTACATTTTCTGACTTACGATCAATCGTAACTTACAATCGATTGTATCTCTTTCTGCAACGGGGGCCCAGGACTGTTCCCCAAAATACTCCTGCTGGGGTCTATGGAGAGTACATGTTATAGCAAAATCAATTAGTCATTAATGGGTTAAAGTAACACAAATCCTTTCAATTTGCTGGTATGTATAATTACATAATTATTCTAAGAATGTTCTGAGTTCTGACCCCAACATCATTGCGAATAAGTGGTTTTGGTGCCATTTCTGTGTGACTGAAATCCTTCTATCCTGTAACTTGTACACGTGTATGCAATCCACATTAGTTAGAAGACTGAAGTGTTCATAAAGCTGTGTATGATGTGGCTATGGCTTCGGTTGGGCACCCATGTGATTAGTGACGTGCGTACTCCACAAAATAAGCAAAGACGAACCCACTGAGTGTGTGTTATGAATGCCAGTATACTACATGCAGCATGCAGCAGGCGTGCTAACTCCGGGTGCCATGCTAATAAGTGTGAGTATATTCTCTGATAATAATGATGGGAAAATGAGATGATCATCAGGGGAGGTGATTAAATCGCAAAACAAGCCTGAAATATTGTGGTTTGTGTAGGCAGTGTAGGCTACATGTACACTTATCAGAGCATCTCTCAAAGCTGTTTGTGTAGACCGCAGAGCATGTTCCAGCTGTAGGAAGTAAATCATCATATTGTATCTACTGCTAAAATTGGGAACGTGGAATCACTATCATTGTTAATGAAGAGTAGAAGTGTTAAAACAAAAGGAAAATGCATTTTTTCTTTCCAGGAAAGAGAGTACCCTTGATTAATGAATTTGTAAAAAAATCGAGCGTCATCGGTGTATATGCTGCAAACTAATGCTCGTAATGAAGAGCCTAATGTAAAAATTAAGGAGGAGGATGATGATGTTAGTGTAAGGATGGGTCATTAACTGATTATGATTTCTTATATGCTGAGTTCAAGCTATATTCGCAGTTGGTTGAAATGGCCATCTAGATCTAATAGGACCCTGAATATTTCATGAAATTTTTCCTATTGTTGTAAAAATAAAATGTCCAATTATTTTTCCTGCCACCACAGCAACAGCTTTAATGCTCCATTCTGATTGACTGGTAACATTGGACATTTACCAATACTGAACAATGTTCAGTGTAACATAAGGAGCCGTCCATGGAATACATGAATGCATGAATGAATGAATGAATTACTTTATTACCAATAGGTTCAAATATAAGTTCAATCATACATGTATATAATATACAAACAGATTGGTAAAAGGACCCTACAGAAATAGCAACTATGCCTAGTGGGGCGTAGGACCCTCTATACATGAATAAATGACATACATTTAAATGAGGCAAGAAACTATAACATTCTATACTAAGTATTTACAATAGTGGACATTCACCCACTAAGAACAACTCAACTATAAGATTATATAAAACATATCAAATCTTTTCAAGAGAATAAAACATGCTATATCTTTGGCAGCAAATCACAGAAGACTATGAGACGTAATGACTCAATAAATACTTGTTTACATTTATCTTAAAGGAGAAATTCAAAGGGAATAGAATCAAGTTATTATGGTTTATTTTATGATAGAATGAGTTATTAAAGCAATTTGTGCAGTTAACAAGTCATGAAAGTGTTCAGTTTCATGTTTTATGAAAATAAAATTTTGGTGAATTGACCCTCCCCTTTACCATGAAATCGGCACAGCAAAGTGGCTCTGTGCGTGACGTAAGAGCCGGGCTTTGCTCTCCCGACAGCTCTAGCTCGAACGGCGATCTACACGCAAATGTTCATAGAGTGGACGCAGTTCTACTCTCTCAAAATGATTGAATATTGCCTGAATAATCAATATCTGACACACAGTTGTCCTCCCATGTCCTGAAACATATCCTAATTTCAATATTCATGTCATTATTGGCATTGAAAAAAGTGTCAATCTCCGTAAAATAACTGTTTACAACTCACCATTTTGCCGAATTGTTGTTCATATTTACACGGAGATAGTATGAAAAACAAATCTATTATAGCTGTGTTTCAAAACAAAATTACCTAGTAGAATCATGTTCCGAGCTAGAATTGCCTTTGTTATAACATTATATAATATTTCTTATCCATTTCAATATGTCAATAACTGGTATAATTACATAGAATAGTGTATTTCTCACCGTTTTGTTTTGGTTTTGTTTCGTTTCGTAAAAGTTTCGTCCATCGAGAAATACATGCAAGCGCACGATTGTATATATACCCGGCCGTATACTATGCATATTGTATTGTGTATGTTATTGAACTAAAAGTAGTTCCAACGTATGCGCTATATTCGAAGCTTTCTACAGTCCACACGATCACGATCTCGCTCTAGAATTACATCTGACAGTTCAACATGGATGAAGAATTTCAACAAAACAGCCTGTTAATGGACTTCGAAGTATCCGTGGAGGAGCAAGCTAGCTAGCTAACACGTGCACTCGTTTGTTTTGATGCGCGCGCAGGAAATGTAAATCCGCCAGCGCTATCAGCCGTATAGGTAATGCGGCTGCCAATGTTCAGAGAAATCGCGGATGAATCGTAACAACACAGGTGATCGCGAATCTAATTCACTCAACTTTTCAAGCTAAACCATGAAACTAGCCATGATATATCGACTAAAAGTAATAACTATTCTGCGTTTTTTTTTTTATTTCATTGGATTCATAATGATTATTAACTGTTTGTTTCCATAATGGAAGTGGTAAATTCTCCGTCTGATATGTCAAAGTGAAACTACATGTTGGTAAAAAATCGCCTGCTCCCAAATCTGTGTCTTTTTTCACCTTTTTCAATTTTTTTTGTCACAAACAATACATTTGTTGGAATATCATGATGAAAATATAAATGAGAAGCAAATTACAAACAATGTAGTATTAAAATTTATTCTTGGTAAGGGAAAAATAGCACATAAGTTGAAGCTTGTCTTTCCAGCCTGGTATATTATACGCTTATCTACATACAACCGCGGCAGCCGCGTGGGCTTCAAGCCCGGTTCTTACGTCACAGCTAAAGGCCGTTTCGTGTAGCGATTGAGCGAATTTGTCCCTGGTAATAGGGTGATGTTTTCACCCTAATTTCGCTTTTATGGAAGCGTTATATTGTTTGAATGTCAGTCAAGCTCATTCTATGGCTTATAAGCTTTCTGTAGATATGAATATCGTCATATTTAGGGGTTTTCTTTGATTTTCTCCTTTAATAAGGTGGAGTCTATCAAGTCTTCGTATCTCCAAAGGCATACTATTCCAAATATCAGATCCCTGAAATGAGATTGAAGTTTTTCCTTGCTCTGTTCTCATCTGAGGCATCTCATACATGTATGTTGAGTGTAATTCTGGAGCAAAGTACATGTTGTAATTATTAGTAGCAATGTGTGTGGTCTTGGAATCACGTTCCTATATAGCACATGTAGGTAGAGTTTATTCCAGTATGCTAAGTACTGTACTTGATGTCCTGCGGAACATCTATGATGAAGCATGTCAGATGGGACATGTGCGTCACTGGGCTGGGCTGGGCTGGGCCGCTGGGGCAGGCATACACTGATGGAAGAGACCTGATCAGATTCACAAGTAGGGCTGTTCACACTGGTCAATAGTCTTTGTGTTAAACCGGGGCACATGAATATGTGCACATGTGTGTCATGAATCTAAACCAGTCTCTTCTCTTGAAAGAAAATTTGTACTCAATAAATTACAAAAACCTGTGCCTGTATTTATAAACACTGAAGCCACAATGTATTGGATTTAATTTCTAAGCCCTCGGAAAAAAAGTGACAGAAAAAGTATGACAATTAAAACCCTGTCAAGGTAGGTATAGATATTGTCATCTTAGAAATGTCATCCTCTGCTCCACCACCACCTCCACCACCATCAGCATTTATAACCCCTTCCCAAGCTGAGTTGCCCCTTCCCTTAGTCCTCCATCATTCATGTAGACTAGTCACATTTGACCCCTAACCAAAGAAAAAACAATTTTTGTCCTGTACACTGTAGGCAACTTAAAATCTCCTCACGTGTTTATGAAGATATGTTAATCTCAGAAGATTCTTCATTCTGTGTTAATACCTGCCCCCCCACCCTGATGCCCCCTATTCCCCATTCCCCCATCATCATGGATGTGATATGGTTTGCCTACGCCCCCACCATCGATGCCCCTCTTCCCCATCATCATGGTGTGATATCTGGTTTGCCTACCTGCCCCCATCATCAATGCCCCTCTTCCCCATTCCCCCATCATCATGGTGTGATATCTGCCCCTACCCTGACGCCCCTCTTTCCTATTCCCCCATCATCATGGTTGGATATCTGGTTTGGCTTCCTTCCCAGGGCATGTTTGCAAGTGAAATGAGGGTTGCGTCAGAGATGTCTACTTCTCTATTATCCACCCATCTTCCGGCTCTTTGTGGGGTTTACTTTCTCATGCTCTGGTTGCCATGGCAATGTGACTTCATCGGCGTGTAGGTTCCTGATCTACCTGGTGGCCGATGTTCTCTTTTCCCTTAGTTGTTGTTGAGTCTTGGTTTTTTCTGTTGTTGATAATTCTTGTGAGACATGTTTTCTGGCTGCTAGCTGAATCCAGAGGACATTTGGTTGTTTCTTAAGTATTTGTTGTTGTTTTCTTTTAGTTTATTAAGTAACTACTGGGCCGCTCAGTTGGAGAGCTTAAAAAATAATCAATGTGCAAAATCTGTTGCAGTTGTTATGAGATACCCCATGTATAGTCGTCTTATGAAGTTGTTGACGTTTCTATTTCAGTCTGTATGAAAATATTAAAAACAAAGATCAATTTCAAAGAAATTGTCTGGATAGTATCGAGATAATTTGGAAATACATGTTTTGTTCTCTTCAGTTTGAATTGATTTTTTGCTTTGACATCCATGCATGTAATATTAATAAACAGTTGGTATTTTTCTTATTCTTTAGATCTAGAAATCTCCTTTGTTTTGAACTTGAGAATGCTAACTGAACTGTTTGTAGCCCAAATGAAATACATGTTGAAGTTTATTATAAATGATTGAGTATAGCATGGATTTAGAAATGTATGAAATGCAATGACTGAATTAGTCATGAAACTTAAAAGCTCTTCCAAGTCTTTTTTTTTTGTGTTTGGCAACTTCGTACTCAATACCATTCTCTCCTGTTCTTGGGGAGGAGAATGGCTGTTTAGATCCAAATGATAACAGTCCTGTTGGAAGGCACATCAATGTATGTAGCATGATTTTCATATTTTGTTCAATTTGCTTTTAATGGATTTTGTACACAATTATGTTGTTTTTCTTGAAAAGGGCAGGCTTGTTTTGAGGAGAATGTTTGTGATTGTGATTGTTATCAATTGTGTTGTTTTTCTTCTGTTTGCTGGGCTGCTTGGCTTGCCCATAATCCAGAGGCAGCTGACATTGCCAAGAGCTCTGTGATATAGTCGCTTTATTCTTGTGTTCAAGTTAGAGGATAAACAGGCATATTTTGATTTATTAGGAATATGTTGGTATTGTGCCAATTTCTAGTTTTATGTAACTGGTACTGCATTAATGTTACACATACACAGTCAGAATGCAACTCAGCCCGATTCCACTGTATTTATTCATATCGTATTCATAGATTTCCGAACCGCACGCACCAATGAGCAAAGCAGAGGGGTATTATTTTGAGCTTTATGGAACCTTAACATAGTCTTTAATGAATGAATGTGGTATAAAATGTTAGAGGAAGAATCATATTTTATGTCTATCATAATTAATCAAGTATTAAATCAAATTTTACCAGTGCAATTTGTTGTCAAATATCACCAAGGTGAAAAATAACAGTTTATGCTTCTTGCGTCTCATTGATTTTATAATCATTGTAAAGCATGTTTTATACTCTTTCAGGATACGTAGGTTTTATTTTGTTGCGTTGGATAATCGGGTCAGGAGCCAAGAAAATACCACTCAGGTACAAATTAAGAACAACTAAAATGCGAACGAGCATTCCCATTGGATGGTACGAAGGGGTGTGTTTGAAGCGGGCCAGTGATTGGCCTCATTCAAATAACGCAATACCAGGCTCCCCTCGGAACAACGCGCTGTGCGGGGAAAGAGAAATTCTCTCTCCCCCTCTCTCTTCTTCGCGGGACGTGGAGAATCTGCGTGATGCTGATTCAACCAATCAACAGGCTGGATTGCCGCTGAAAGCCAACAATATGATATTTTATTTTGTCCTTTGCTGGTCTTTGTTGGCTCCTGACCCGATTAAGAAATAAACGGCTTCAAAATTGACATATTTGTAAAGTGTATTAAATTACCTTTCATATGGTATAAATATGAAGGAGACGCAAGTACATTTTGTAAGTTTTCAAGCCGAATGAAAAAGAGCTTTCAAAAACGAATTTTGTCAAGTTATTACACTTGATTTTCATCTTTTTGTCGTTGTTGAATTAAAAATATAATTATATGGAAGCAAAGAATGACATATTTTCTACAATGTCATATATCACATTGTACAATTGGTTATTGCAAACTGAAGTTATCGCATTTTTAAAATGATGTATCTCCAGCCGAGTACTATTCGGGTGAGAAAGTTTGATCGTTGGAATCTGAATAAAACGAGCGTTTTAGCCTCATTAAAACATGCTTTGCTCTATGACTGTACAGAACAAACTGTAAAATTAAAAGCTGTAATTTTTGGTTAAATTTTACGAGGGTTTGTGCATTATGTTTTGTTGAAGGTATGCGTTCATTGATTTGCGTTGGTTCAACTGCATTGCATATCAAACACATTATACTAGAAACTTTCTAGAAAGGTCTACATTTTTGTGTGAAGTGTTTTGGGGGGTTGGGTGTGCATTACGTTGTAGAAAGGACCCAGGCATTTGATTGAAGTCAATGTGGGACTGCCTAGAGGCCTGCACCTTGACAGTGGGGTGCATTGGTGACATTCTCAGCATTGCAGCTCCCCACTACCAGCCACAGGGTCACATGAGTAGTGACACACTGCCAGAGCAAAAGCAAGCCAACAGGGCCTGTTTACATACATGTTCAATTACCAGCAGAAACGCTCAATCTAATGCTTGCATGCCCGCCTGGCATATTTCAACTAGGAGTAGGACTGTGCAAATGGTCTGTTTACATACAAATGTACATGTACATGTTCAATTATCATCACAACTGGTTAATTCAATGGACTTTCATACATAACAAACACATTGCTTGAACACAATGCGGGAAGCCAGTGTTGGGATAAAAAGATACTAGGCTTATCAAGCAGGCATGACTCTCAATTTATGAGAAACATGTTGTTCAATTACGAAATGTATGAACACAAAATGACTGCAGTTGTTGCATGCCCATTTAATGTTTGAATGGGTATGTAATATGCAATAAATGTTGGTTGGGTTTCAAGATTCATGTGATTTTCATGATGTGTTGACAGCTTTACTGGCTGATCAAGGTGTAAGCATTCCAAATGGAAGGCACAATTCTCAACACAATAACCTGGCAACATTAATGTTGGGGAAACACACTTTTGATGGGTCCTTTTCTGGCATTAAAGTTTGGAGGCTAAATTGCCCTTACAATTTGTAGTAGTCAATATTTGATAGAAAGTCTGATGAATTAACACAACTTGATGACGCTGAATTTCCTCATGACGCTTTATGAAACTTGAAATCTTGAATGTATACTATGTATTTCTTTTCTAATTGCTGCCTCCATCTTCCATACGTTCCCTTTATTCCCCTTATTTGAGATACACCTTCTTAAATACTATGTAATAATACTTTTAGCTAGGCATTGGCAATGGGGGAAATGTTATTCAGAGCACCTACAAATATCATTTCATAAGCACTGCACTGCATGCATGCTATGCAAACAAAATTTGTCTCCTGGATTATTTCAATCTTATGTTTCTTCTTAGAAGTTACCATGCACCAGCTGCCCAGGGAGTAGTGTCTGTCTCCACTTGTATAGAAGTGATCTGTTGCTGCTACATGATCATTTCAACTCCCTATCCAATAGTGCTACTTGAAGATTCTGTCTTTTCTTTTTGGAGCAGCCCACAAGGGGCCAAGGCTTCTTGTGAAGATTATTCAATGTTTTTAGGAAACCTACATTGAGTTTTGTTGGCATTGTGCGGGGTGCTGCTCACTGTTATTGAGTTAGTCAGCAAGGTGAAAGGGTGCAACTGTGATCTGAGAGTAAGCACCTCAACCATTAATATTGAATCTACTGGAGAAAGTTTATCATCCATGGCTCTGTGACTAGTTGAAACCAGCTGGTGGCCATCTTGTTTTGTCATTTGACAGAATCTGTTGCCGTATTCCTTGAACAATGAAATAGATGGACAAACTTGCTAATTTACATTATTTTTGCATTTTTGCAAAGACCTTTATAAAGATGGCAACAGTGTGCATGATCAAGTGAGAAGGACATTAATTGCTGCATCCAGTGGTTAATAATGTAATGATGTTCTGCACCACACTGGCCCCCAGCAGTGAGACAGAGCTGTGAGCAGCTAGAGAATTGTTTGTTTGTATGTTCTGCACCACACTGGCCCCCAGCAGTGAGACAGAGCTGTGAGCAGCTAGATAATTGTTTGTTTGTATGTTCTGCACCACACTGGCCCCCAGAAGTGAGACAGAGCTGTGAGCAGCTAGAGAATTGTTTGTTTGTATGTTCTGCACCACACTGCATGGCCCCCAGCAGTGAGACAGAGCTGTGAGCAGCTAGAGAATTGTTTGTTTGTATGTTCTGCACCACACTGGCCCCCAGAAGTGAGACAGAGCTGTGAGCAGCTAGAGAATTGTTTGTTTGTATGTTCTGCACCACACTGCATGGCCCCAGCAGTGAGACAGAGCTGTGAGCAGCTAGAGAATTGTTTGTTTGTAGAGAATGTCCAAACACTTGTAACTCTTGCTTTCATTTCAAGTGGAGCATGTTTGAGCTCCTTTCCAAGGTACATACATACTTGTGTTTGTGTCTATTTGCTTACTTGTCTTCTAATAAGCAAAGTGAGCTGTTTTTGCCAAAATTCAGGCCTATCGTATACGCATGGAGTCTGATAATATGAAGGTGTATGAGCCCTTATTTTTCAGATACCGCATGTACAATTAGAAATGGCCCTATTAAATAGATACAAGTTTGTTTTCCTGAATAATGGTCATGATGCTGATGAACAGATGATGATGTTGTTGTTGTTGTTAAAGATGGTGATGTTGCTGATGATAATCAATGTTGATGATGATGTTGATGATGGTGATGATGTTGATGGCGATGTTGATGATGATATTGATGGTGATGAAGAATATGAAAGAAGACGAAGAAGAATTACCCAGTGATAAAAGGGCTTTGAGACTGCAAAGACCAACATATCTTTATTTGGTTTAGCTTTGGGCTATGTTGTGGCTGGATAGAATTTCATTACATTGTGGAACAATGTGTGAATGTGGGGGTGGGTGTCAATTTGCATGTGGGTTGTAGTGTGCTAATTATATCAGTTTAGAATGATGCAGGTTGATGTATTGTTGATTCTGTAGAGCCAGTAATGACAATCTTAGAGTACTAAGTAAGAGTAGCTTGCTGATATGATACTAAAGTAGAATAACCATTTAGTATTTTGATACGATTGTGAGAGGGAGGGGGAGTGGGTCAGAAATATAGGTCAGCTGACCGACCCTCACTGATTGCTTCATTGCTGCTTGGTACAGTGGCCATTATAATCATGTCATCAACCAAACAATTTAATTGTAGATGATGCCCTTGAATTATTTGTATCCAGACTTGCAAGTTGAGAATACAATTGTGATGTAGGAAATTATAATTTGTTTTTAATTCACTGCAATTTAGATGGCTTTTGGTTGTGGTAGTCTAGCTTGTAAAGGCTACTATGTAGAGAACTAGATAATAGGGACATACAAATCATAACACAACTTAACATGCAGGTAGGTTACACCAGGCATTGCAAGGCAGCTAGTATACATATTTTATCATTGTCCATTCCAATGATCCTCTCCATTAATCCAGTCATGAATGGATTTTCTGTCAAATCCACAATGGCATCATAGATCTGTGCAGTAAATGGCTTGATCTATTATGAATGGTATCATCAGAGAGGTGGTATCATGACATGAGCCTAGATACTGCAAGTGGCTAGCTCCATTGTAACACTTACTGATTGATCCCTTTGTGATGATACCCTCTGACCAGTGTGAATCCTGTAAGACCTCTCAGCTGTGATGATACCCTTTGACCAGTGTGAATCCTGTAAGACCTCTCAGGAGGTCTACACAAAGGCCCTGGGATCATGGGATGGGGTTAGTGATGCTTGAGTAAACAGCCATTGTTGACCTGGATACTCCAGACAAGAGCCTGCCTAGGCTGGAGCAAGTGACTGACTGATGCTTCTATCCTGCTCTACTGTACATATCATAATGACTGACTGATGCTTGGTAGTGGCAAGTCTAACCTGCTCTACTGTACATGTACATATCATCCACACCTGTCTATTTTTTTTAATTTATTTATTTATTTATTCTCCACTCGGATTGCCCTTGTCAGCTACAAGCTGTTTTTCAAAGGGGTCCAGGGTCTATAAAGATCACTGGTCCTTGATTGGTTCACAGGAAAGAGTTCACATGCTAATGAAATATATCTATTTACCCCACATTTTCTGTATCTGGCAGTATTAACTTCACAGTTAATATTTGGTAATTAATGTCAACAATGATAAAAGGGAGAGTGGAGATGTTTATGAACTTACTATGCATTTGTGTCATTACAGTCAAGCCTGTCTATAAATAAAACCAAAACAATAAATGACAACAAATACTTAGTCTTTGCTGATGGGTTTATCTTGCAGTCATTTTAATGCTGATGATTGCTAGAGTACATGTAGGTTTGACAGAGCACTGCAAGTTTGCCATTTCAAGAAGTCCTCCAAACAAAAATATTGTTCTAAGGAAAAACTTGAAGTTCTACAGTTAATTTGCTCTCTCTGTCTGAAAACTTAAAAGTTTTATTAAGAAAATTAATTTGTAGACAACTAAAAATAGTACTCACTACAAACCAAATGAACATTATTTTTAAAAGGTTAACTGATAAATGCGTGTTTATAATGCACATTTATGAGAACCAGGCTTGTACTCACATTTGTTGACAACAGATACATTTCCCCCCTAAACCCATATAGATTGTGAGCAGTTTTGATGTCACCATTGAGTGTGTTGTACAGCCTAGCTCTAGGCAGGTCTAGCTTACAACAGGTGTAGCTTATGCAGTTAAACGACCCCAGCCTACTAATTTCCTGAGCTTTCTGCCTACACCTCTCCATGCCCCACCCCTACCAATCTCCCTGTATTGCAATGGCACCTTGAGATAGCTAGGGTTAAGTTCTTGATTAAGCCTGGATAGCACTCGACTTTCATGTGACCAATGCTCACATGATGATTTTTAAGTTGCATTTCCAGTTGCAGTCAGACTGTGCTATGATTTCAGGTCGATGTAAGAATCCATGGGTGTTATTTGGTCATGTACTTGTTATGAAATACTGTCTTGTTTTATTAGAAATGCTGACCAATTTTGAAAACTACTTTTTTGGGGGGCTGTGAGACTAGAATTTAATTTGCATTTTGGACGTTAAATGTGTGTCAGTCTTGGTGTCTTTTACTAGAGTATGTGTGTATACATGTATTTACTCAACATTTCCCTTGAGAAACTCATCTTGCTTTACAAAAAAAGTTGTTTGTCACACAGTCACATCTAGTTTAAAATGAATGTTGCATTCTGATTACAGTCTGTTCTGCTCTACAACCTTTCTTGTTAAAATAATATTTCCAAGCAACCACTTTAAAAAACAAACAAGTTTATTTCCTCCCCACTCACTGGCACCATCCTCTTAGAACAGTTTCATTTTCTTCCCGTCTCTATAACTGTACTGTAGTACTTGCATTACACTTGATATAGTATGTAGTCTTCATTCTATTTGAGCACCATATGCCAATAATCAATGGATGGAAATGAAGTGGTCGTATCAATTTCATCATGTGTTTTTCCTATCCTGATATGAAATGTGTATTGTGATCTATCTGAAAACACATGGGAACGTAATGCAGCGATTAAACTTCCTGTAGTTTGTGATTTGGTTGTTGAAAAGGAAGCACGTTTTAGGAAAATACAGTGTATGTATGCTGCTTACTTATGTTGTGCATCGTTACTAAAACAATTATATGAAGCTAACATTTGATATCAAAATTAGTGCTAGATGAAAGGACCTGTCTTCTGTGACGTGAGTGACAATCAACACAAGAATTAATTTGTGTACTTTTGGTTTAATTTTACCAAAATTAATCAAATCATTTGTCATTTTTCTTTCTTTGTTCTGCAGTGACTTGTTGCAAGCATGGTGAAGAGATAGTTGCTGTCGCTCCTTTTCCTAGCAGCTTCTCTGCATGTTGTCACAACGCGCAGGAAATTACAGTCCACAACGACCTTCCTGTGTGTATCTTGCCGCTAATCTGTCTGCAGAGCCAGGGAGAACTGTGCAAAGGGATAGCTGGAGAACGGGATTACATTGATTGACCAGCGGAAATACTTTAACTATACAAGGCCAGGGACAAGATCAAACTGGGACACAAAGAGGGACAAACGGAAACAGGGACAATTGTTGAGAGCGTGGAACCAGCCTTTGCAGCGTGACGTGACCAGAGAGAGAGCAGAGATATCGTCCCCCGGCTCCCGAGGTAGCACTGGCTGCACACAGAGAGCCCAGCATGGGTCGTAAGAAGATTCAGATTTCCAGAATCAACGATGAGAGGAATAGACAGGTGGGAGAACGCCCTTTCTTGCTTTTGTTTATTTATTTTTTGTTTGTTTGTTTTTTAGAATTGTGGCCTCAGACCACTTCATATATTTCCCTTTTTTTAACTACATTGTAAATCTTCACTTCCTTTTTTTGATTTGCAGTACTTAGCCTTTTCCTTGAATTTTCTATTTTTACATTTATTCATTTTCTTTATTTTTATCTTTATACATGTACAATGCATTTATCGTTTTCCATTTTGTTTAAAGTGGTGATGCTTGCCTTATCGTTCATACATTTTATAACAAATTGTGGAATGTTGTTTGAATCCTTACTGTAGAGCACAAAATATGGTGCAATTTCTTGAAAATATGCAATTAAGGCATTCAACCGGCATCCAAATTGTGTAAATGTACATGACTAGATATTGTCAGTTAGGGATAGAATGGCCTGTAAGATGTTGCGTTTGTAAACAACCCTCTCACATGTTCACAGGTTGTCTTTCCTCTAAGCACAGTTTGGTTAAGTTTAGTACTGTTGACGGACCAGTGTGTCAGTCATGTAACCCAAGAACCATGCTGTGATCTAAAAATACCTGTACCAGCTATTCTCAGTCCATCATTCCCAATCATTAGACCAGACGTTGAGGTATGATTGGAATCATTGGCAGCTCTCTATGTTACCTAGCACTGAGCACATTCCCTTCACTTTACATCATACAACAGTTCTGCTGCACATTTGGTGTACTCTGTCTTCCCATTCAAAGATGTGTGCAATGTGATGTAGATATGATGACACACGCAGTACCCCGGGGTACCGTTGTACCCCGGTATCCCGCGTTGTGTAGCGCCATCTTGCGTCCAACCGTACCACAGCTATTGCGTTGTGCATGCAGTGTAGCGCGCGATTGTATGCACGCTATACCCACAGTACAGCCCTAAAAATTAAATAAATAATTCAACAAAATGGCGGATTTTCGTCTGGTACCCCGGGGTACCGTTTATGTCATCATATATAGCTCAGTCAAAACCTCCAATGGCCTGTAGCTGAAATTATTGTACAATACATAAATGTACTTTTCAAAATCTATATTAAGAATGAAGGTGCCATAAACACAGTGTTTATTTATATTTTGCACATTTGTTATCAGGTAGAATGCTTGGTGGGAGAAGTGCTGCCTTAAAAGTTATTTTCTCAAGGGGCTTTGCTTACGTCATCTAGAAATTTGAGAGCTTTTGACTGTCACGTTTTTGTTAAATCTTTCTCTCCCTCTCTCATACACGTACATTTAAACAAACCACACAAACACACATACACATTAATACACACACACACACATACACACACAGACACACACACAAACACATATAGACACAAATACACTGACAAACACATGCACACAAACACAACAAATCTAAAGATAGATTACCTGCAGTGCTTCCTTGAATACTAAGAGTCCCAAAGTAATTACATTGCTAACAGCAAGTTTCCAAATTTGAAAGAGATTTGCATGCATGTGATATTCCAACTTGTTCTACAAATCTAGACATTAACACCAAACAATGTATGAAAGCCATTTTCTCTTGTTTAGATTTACTTTGAATGTTATAGTAAAACGTCAGTTTGTTTTCATTTCATGATAAGTGAAGTAATATAATATGTATTGTAAGACTATATCTAAGTACTGTAAACCCCACAAAGGCCTAAGTTTGTAATACAGGGTGGCCCAGAAAGAATGCAACACCTACGAATGTCATCAACATCATCGACCAAATGTCAATGATACCATGAGCATTGATTTTGGGTAAGGCGTTTGGATCCTAGGGCCATTTTTCTGAGGCAATGTCGTTTTCTAAATTGTCTACTTTTTCGTCTCCAGCGATTCTCGGAACACTGAGAGTCTGAGACATTCTCGCCCCACGGCCTGCCGTAGAATTAGCTGTACAGAAGAACCGCATGACTGCTCTCCCTTTGATAAACGCCTTACCCAAAATCAATGCTCATGGTATCATTTTGTTGGAAAAAGAATGTTCTACCCAATCAAACAAAAACCAATGACATTTGGTCGATGATGTTGATGAAATTAACAGTCGTCGGTGTTGCATTCTTTCTGGGCCACCCTGTATACAGAAACAACTTGTTTTATCATGCCAAACTTTTGCTATGTTAAATGTTCTACTCATATATTTGAATAGGTCTTTTTCATGCTTCTTAATCTTAGGTGAAGGTTTGCATGATGAGGAAGGCATCGTTGTTCTGTACGACTTCAAATTGTGTTGCTCATCTTCAATAACTAATACACTTTCGCATACAATGCATCTTTTGTTTTTGCCTTCTAGGTGACTTTCACATACAATGCAACTTTTGTCTTTGCCTTCTAGGTGACTTTCACATACAATGCATCTTTTGTCTTTGCCTTCTAGGTGACTTTCACGAAGCGGAAGTTTGGCCTGATGAAGAAGGCGTATGAGCTGAGCGTGCTGTGTGACTGTGAGATTGCACTCATCATCTTCAACAGCGGCAACAAGCTCTTCCAGTATGCCAGCACAGATATGGACAAGGTGCTGCTCAAGTACACAGAGTACAGCGAGCCTCATGAGAGCAGGACAAACTCAGACATCATAGAGGTGAGTCCCCACACCCCCCATCCCCGACCCCCCACCCACCCACCCACTCCCACCTCAAGTACACAGAGTACAGTGAGCCTCATGAGAGCAGGACAAACTCAGACATCATAGAGGTGAGTCACTAGCCCACGCCCCCTCTTCTCCAACAAAAATGAGAATATCAAAATTAATTTGTTATCTGTCAGTTCTTTCTCACCCTTCTCCTATTAAAGTACTAAGTAGAGTAATATTTGATGTACTGCTTCTTTGGTCCAGGAATTTTTTTTTGCAAATTGATAGGCAAAACTACCTCTGTCCTGGTGTCACCCACTCAATGGCCCCCCGCCTTCCGCCCCCCCGCCCCCACGAGTGTCTGTTTACAGGGGTGGACACGTTAACAAAATATAAAAGGCACATGTATGCGCATGTTTGTGTACACGTATGTATGTTTGGGAGATATTTGTGGCATTCAAAATGTTCAAATAAAATTACAACATGTGTACCAGTTTATGTCTATAACTTGATTTATGCCATCTTCTGAATAATAATAATGAAAACAACAAGAACGAATATGTCCTTGTATGACACTTCCGCCTGTCTGTCCGTGTAGCTAGCTCGGTGTTTAGTCCGGTCTGCTTATGAAGTTGGCAGTAGGACAATAGCTTGATTGCAGGAAATCATATCTCATTGACTAGACTCGGCCATGAATCATCTACCGTAGGCAGTTTGAGACACATTTCAAGAAATTGCTGTCGGCATTTGCGAGCGAAAACACATTGTCTTCCACAGACTTGACGTTTCAAATTTGTGTTATTTCATTACTTTAATACTCACTTTCTGACTGGCTGTCAGTTCGTGTAATATCCCACAATTTGTTGTAACACGGTATGGCATCGCATACTTACAAGTACAAATTAGTCTTTTGTGGATCAACACATATATTCTGTCCAGCAAAATCCTAATTTTATTCAGAGAATACATATATGTACATGACCAATAATATTTAGGCACCACAGTGACGTACAGTCGAGGCCGCAAAATGCAAATACAGTGGACATGCACGGTGTATTATATGAGGAGAGTACTAATGTTGTGCAATATTCGGCAAGGATGGGAGACAGATTGCCAGAGTCAAGTTGATTTTTTAGGGTGAATGCGGGGTGTCAGGACAACATCATTGTACATCTCTATATACTAATTATCCAACCGGCACCCACTTCCCTTGTTATATTTTGATTTCCAAAGTAAATTAGATTTTTTGGATGAACATAGGATGATAATTGATAATTGTTGATAATATGATACATCACACCCCCCCCCCCACCCCCCCCCCCGCCCCCCCCCCCCCCCCCCCCCCCCCACCAATTCCCCACTTTGCTTGGCTTGATATTGAGATACAAACTGCATCTCATAATAACATGCAGTGACCCCCCCCCCCCCCCTTTCTTAACCATCCCATCTCTTCATTTCCCATGGCCTCAATATTGAAATACAAGCAGCGCCCCTTAATAACATGCAGCGACCGTGGGGAGGTGAAATTAATACGTATAATCTCTTTATCCCTACAAGGACCCCACCCTCCCCCTTCTTATCCATCCCATGTCCTCAATATGCAAGCGGTGGCCCATAATAACATGTGGTGCAGCATGAAAGGCAAGAGGTGGCCCATAACATGCGGAGCAGCATTGTTGCTCATTAGCAGGATGGGGCAACCACACTGGGTTTAATCACAAGATGGCATCATTAGGCTTTCAGTCCCACACTGTCACTTCTGCGTCAGCAGCCCATGGCAATATAAAGACAAAATATATTTTTGTGATGAGACAAATAAAGAAAATTTTCTCAGGACGGAAGGAAGAAGACTTGAAGCAGATTTTTAGGCTTTTATTGTATTGTCAGTGTCCATGCGTGAGGAGACTTTCAATGTGCAAAATTGTCCTTTTGTAATTTGTAGAGTGGCTTAGTTAAATATATAATAGTCCTTCCGCTGTCAAAGAGTAACGAGTCAATTTGATGTGTATTTATAGGTCTGGAAATGCTGTTTTTTTTAAACAAATATAATTAATCATGACATTTGCATGAACTTTAAAATCTTGTCTTATGGCATGAATGAAAGTTCATATGCTCACAGAAATTATTTTTCTAGGTAAACTTGATACAATAATACAAATGTGACAAATAAAGTGTCTTTGTAATGAACCTTATAAATGTCAAGAACCCCTTGCTAATATCAAAAGCAGCTTTGCTGAACAACAGGAAGGAGTGAAATGCCCTTTTTTTATTTGAAATTTATTTTGATCTCAATTTCTTAACAGTATTTTAGAGAATTTGTTCTTGGCAAGGTTCTAGCTATCTGATTGGTCGACTACTGTGTCATTTAAGTGATTCCTAATTGGGTTTCATAAGGGCCCAGTGTGGCTACTAATTTTCTGCGCGTATTCCATGTGTTACTAACTAGTGGACTACATATGTAGCTCTCTGTAATTCTAGAAGCTTATCTACTCTCATAACAGCCACCCTTGGTCTTGACTAAAGACTACCTTCTCAAACAATTTGTTTTCCTATTTTTGAAGAAATATCTCCTTCCACTAATCCACTTTTAATTTGACTAAGTATAACTTTAATCTTTCATCTTGTTATAAATGAATATTGGCTTTCTTTGAAATGATGTTAAAAATAGAATATCTTGAGATATCTCTTACTAAAGGCATCTGGTCTGCCTGTAAACTCCATTTTGTATCAGAGTAATGTTTAAATGTTAATCTCAGCTGGGAGCTTTGTTCGTTGATGCTACCTTTAGACTGATCAGACAATATAATATCTTGCAATTTCTCATCTAAATCAGAGGGGAAGAGGACCATGCAATACATTGAATATATTTTCTAGGAAAGTAAGAATGATATGAATCCCGCATTTATCTCAAAATATTGTGAATTTTATTCGTTTCCTGTAAACAATAAGTTTCTTGATGAGTGATTATGGTTAAGTGGAAGCCATAATAGGATATCTAATACCAAATTCATGCATTGAGAATTAGGTCTGTATTTGACGAAGGACATTTTGTTTACAGTGATAGTTACCCGTGTTCAAGCTATTGTATCATTCAAAGATAATCATCAGACTGGATTGGTTTGATTGAATTTCTGTTCTTTGAGCAAAATCAGCCAATGATTTTGTAATTTCCTCATTAAATAAGAAGGGTCTTCATTAAATGTTGCCAGTTTGAAGCAAACTTGTAATTCTTACATTGTTACTCCCTTTATTCTAAGGAGAACAAAAGAAGCCATAATCAATAGTTTGATTCAAGGGAATCAACGCTCAAATATAATTATGTAAAAAGGTTTTTTTTTGAAGAAAAATAAGATGCAAATACAAAATAGGTAAGGAATCTATCATGGTCATATTCATATTCTTCTAGTGTTGCAGACTTCTAAAAAGATTTTGAGAAGTAATCATTAATTTCAAATGCTTTTTATATCCAACTGTGTGAAGTGGGTATTTGGAAAGATGTTGCCCCCCAACCCCCCCCCCCCCCCACTCATTGATTATTCAAGGATAAGTCACTGCTGTGCGCCCTCTAGTCTCTACAGTGTCTGTGCACAGGAATTGTGTGACGTGCCTGCCTCTCTTAGCGGGCTAGTCCTCCTCAGACCGCTGGACTATAGGGGAGAGAAAAGTTGTTTCTTAGCACTATCTTTCAGTTGGTGGGGGGGGGGGGGGGGGGGGGTTCTGGCAAGGGGGTTGTGATGGCTTATGTTGTGACTTGGGACTAATTTACTTTAAGCTGAAAGTGACATTTGATGTTATAAATTTTAAAGTAAAACTGTTCAATTTGTTTTCAACAGTTAAAAAACATTGGTAACTTACACATCGTTTTTTAGAAAAATGTAAACGTGCAGAAGTTGCTTGAAATATGATGATTTTCATCCACTTTTGTTTCTTGAAAGTGTATTTCATAAATGCTGATTCGCAGCAAAAGACACTTCAATTGTTCCCCTTTAACTCCTTAAGTGTGATACCTTGACCGACACAAAAGCGCTTTTCCTTTTTGTTGCGTGTGTGGTTGGGGGGGGGGGGGGGGGGGGGATGAGGGGCTACTGCCAGTGAGTTCATAAAATAATAATCAACCTTCATCAAACCTTATTAGGAATATTTATTTGATTTTAAGTTTATTTCAAATCCTGAAGTGGTAGTTCATTTTCTTGATAACACTACACATTAATTTCTTTACCTGGACATATCCCAATAAACAACAATTTAAATGGCAATACAGCTCTTTGCAATCTCAACATTTGAAAATACATGGAACAGTGTGAAACATGGAACAATGCTCCATTCCCGACACCAAGCCCAGCTATATTAACCCCTTGCCCGGAACAAGGCTATTCTCTAAGTACAGTGTATTTTAAATTATTCTGAAAATTAGCAAATTGTAGCATTGTGAGTGATGGATGCTGTTCCTAAGTTGTTTTTGCCAATATCATGTTACAGTCTTTGTTGTCATCCACATTGGTATACATTACAGTCCAGTTGGTAATTTGATTATAAAGACAACATAACAGTCCGATACGATCTGTATCGGCACATACACTTTGGCTTTCTTTCGGTCTCTTTCCTTTTTGTTCTTGCTTGATTGCGGCCTATGGGACATGTTGTTTTTTGCACCATAATCCTGATTTCCTGCCTTGGAAGGAAATCATAAAATGATCCTTTATAAATGCCATCAGTGGTTTGGCTATTCGAGATTGTATACATTTTAAATCAGTATTACAATAATATGTTATATGATATTATTATTGAATCTGACAGTGCAGAGCTTGAATTAACTGGTTATTTCAAATTGAATTCATGTCAGTCATACAGTTGACAGGGATGGTGTTTAAACTTTAAAAATTGTACATTTAATTATCAGAAATGCGCAGTATACTTGTAGTCTACACACATTGAACACTGAACATTTGATGTGTACACACTCTCCAAGACATTGATATGCCCATTGGATGCAGCATCAATTACCCTATGTAACTCCTCAAACTGCTCCCAGTAAATCATGCAAGCCAAGTTTTCAATTACAGCTAGATTGTGTGGAAACAGTGTGCATCTCCCCAATTGACTTCTAAGTGCCAGCCAAGAGGCAGCAAACTTGTAGCAATTGTTGGAGATTTCCTATCTAGAGGAAGAAGAGATTTGATTCCCCCTCTCCCCTCTTTTTCTTAAGCTATGACAATAGGGTTATTGACACTGTGCAACACTTGATCAAAGCTAGCTTTTATTGAAGGTGTTCTACCTTTCTCTATATCTCACCTAGGACAGCAATTATTTCTAGGTAAAAAATCAATCACCGTTGTGCTCGTTCAATTCAATTTTCCCTTTCTTTTTGTGGCCCAAATGTTGGCAGAAAGTTTAAGTTTAACACAAATTCAAGAACAGACTAAAACTATTTGTCATGCAGTTTGCGTTTGAATGATTTTATTGTTATTTCATGAATTCTTTAATTATATTGAATATAAATGTACAATATGGCTAATAAAACATACATACAATGACAATGAAATAAGGTAACAAAGAAAAAGTAAAACTTAAAGGGACTTAATAACATTGTCCAAATCCTGAAAATAAAATTTTAATTCTAGCGGTTCCCTTATACCTTGTTGTATTCGTATTAACAATAAAATCACGGGACAGGTTTCGGTTTTTCAAATTTCCCTTTCGTTACAAAGATATGTATGATTGAGTTTTTCTTCCGTGTACAAAGTGAGTGCAGTGAGTTACTGAATATCACTTTGCATTTTCGCTCATTACTTGGCCATACAATGTCCATTTGACTTGAAATTTTCACACAATACCCTGTGGACATATGAGATAACAACAATATACATTGCATCAACCATTCATCACTTTTTGCACATGTCAACAAAGTTACTAGATCCCTTTAAATGAAAGAGAAATTGATGTTCGAGTAGAAGTTTGAGTACCAAGCTACTAATATGGGCAGTTGTCCTTGGTGTGATGTAATTATGTATGTAAGATTGTCATTCAATACTATTGGCATGGGGGAGAATGCCTCATATTACCTTGGAATTTAATTGGAAGGTGAATACTGAATAATAAGGTCAACACACGTACAATTCAGAGACAATGTCACAGTTTTGTTAGTCTGAAATCTGAATGGTCATAACTCATATTGGTGGCGCACGTGACTCAATTGAAATTCCTTATCATCATGATACACACATTTTATTCCCCTTTCTTGTTTCCCTATCGAGATAAAGGCAGCAGATTGAGAACACAACACCTGCGTGAAGTCAAACACAATTTTGTCTTGTCATCTTGAACACTTTAACATATATATGTAACTATACCTAAATGTCATTGTCCTTTAAAAACATTGTCCTGTGTAAAAGTTAGCAGAGTTATGTGAAAACAGTGTGAGTGTCAACCACTCATTATTTTGAGACAAGGTAGTAAGACCAGCCTTTGTCAAGATTACTATCTTTGTTTTAAAGTGATGCCTGTAAAGTGTCAGATATTGCACAAAATGACATTTGAGACTTCAATCCTATATCAATATCGTTGTAAAATACAATTGAAAGATTTGTGAAAGTTTGAAAGAAAACGAACACTGTTTACCTAGTGAAAAAAACGAATATTGAGTTCATATTTTATCACCGAATACTGATGGTCTGCCATACTTTTGTCGCAGTAATGAATGATCCGTTTGAGACATTCGCACCCGTGTATTTTTACACACGTACATAATTCATGGAATTTGAACTCGCTCGGCTCAAAGTTCAATCTCCGGAATGTTCTCACGGGTGCTGCATGCGGACGTTCTCAGCTAAGACAATTGTACTTTTTTTCAATTGCGTTGATTAACGCTTTAGAAATAATGATTTTCAATGATAATTATCTTCATACTAAAGGGACATTTGAAAAAATCAAACCCTATTTTATTCTTCTCTTACCATAAGCTAAACAACACGGTAGAAGAGAAACGAGAATCTCCAAGTAATTTTCGTGGATTTGGACACTTTACAGGTATGACTTTAATGTCAACTCTGCTCAGCTCCTTTTAACCAAATCACAATTGTGCCAATTTATATTCAGTATTCCATACAGTGTAGAGCTACATGTAGTCTGATATAATTACTTTGAGCTTTTATCAATAGTTAGATGAGCCACATGTAGGCAACATACATGTCCACCAGGTTGATGTTGCTATTGATGAGGAAGTGCAACTACCCTGCCCTTCCTCTGTCTCAACATCTGTTGGGGGAAGGGTCAAGGGTGTAGCTAGTAGCTACCCCACCCCTCCCCTCCCTTGATAGGCTGTCACAATCCAGACCCTTTCTCACCCTTTCTTTACGCAGCATAAGTAGCGGGTGTTATCAGACAATCCATTACCCCAACTATCTGTATCTAACCTTACACTGATGAAGCATCTGTTCTTAACCCGTCCCTTCATTGATGGTCTGTCAGGGTGTCACTCATTCCCAACCAAACATCTATACTGGGCCTTTATTTGGGAAGTAAAGTATGTCATCCTTTCTTATCATATCCAGTCATACATGTATCTAGCAGGGAAAAAAATACATGGGGGCGGCGGGCGAATTCGCCCCCGAAACGCCAAAAAGCGCCCCCGGTAAAAAAAAGACCCCCCCCCAAAAAAAAAATAAAATAAAATAAAAAAAAAAAAAAAAAAAAAAAAATTGAAATCATTTTCTACACAATTTAATTTTAATAATTTATACATGCTTGATCTGATGATCACTTACAGAACTAGAGCTTAATAGTAGCCCCTGAAATTCGAAAAAAGAGCCCCGGAAATTTGTAGCCCCAGAAGGTTGGAAAAGTAGCCCCAAAAAATTTAAAATAAAATTCCAAAGGGAGCCCCCGAAATACAAATATTAATTTTTTCCCTGGTATCTAGCTCACTGTTCTGTATCTAGCCTTACACTGGGTCATCGCATGTTCTAGCCTGCCCCTCCCCTAGGTCAACTGTTACCCCATCCCCACCAATGATCGTGTATTTGATAAGGAAGGGATGGATGGTCATCTTTCCTCTTACTTGCTCACCACGATCTAGCTTTATCAGACTAAATGATCCACCTTACCTGTATGTAATGTATCTTACCCTACAATGCCTCATCTATAAGGTGAGCTTCCCCACCCTTGACCTGTCACCCCTTCCCAACCATATCCTTGCTAGCCCATTTCTGGTTGCTGTGTCATTTGTTGTGATGGGATAATGAAGCACTTATTGAAATCAAATGATCCGTCATCCCTAGGCTAATCTTACCTGAAATATGTAGATCTTGTCTGGGGATCAAGCAGTTTACAGTCGTATGTACCCCTCCCTCATCTGTTAAGATTTGAAAGTCCAAAGATTTAGGGAAAACAAAAATATTCTCTAAGTTATCAACAGTTGTAAAATTAGCTGATGTAAACACTTACTTGCTTCTAGCTTTGCTCAGCATTGCTTGATGGTGAAAGTTGCATTGTTTGATGCCTGTTTCTTTCCAAGTACTAGTTCCCTGCTGGGACCAGAGATGGGGTGGTTTGGGAGATGGGTTATCAAGTTTGTAGAAACACCACATGTTGCTCCTGGATAATCTACAGTTTGAGAGGAAATGTGTTCAATTGAGTTGCCAAGCAACTTGTTGATAAAGTGTGTCAAGTCTCAAGGGCACACAGGATGTAGGAGAGAGAGAGAGAGAGAGAGAAAGAAAGAAAGAGGTTGAGGAGACTGTGCTTGCAAGTATCCCAGCGTTTCTATCCACCTTTCCCCTCCTTTCCTCTCAGATCCCATGAATCATGAATCATTCATTTCTCCCCTCTGACCTGTTCATGTGGAGCTCATGTACATGCCATACTCATGTGTCAAGGGCACACAGGTGATAGGAGAATGAGCCATTCTGCCAAATTACTTGCACCTACCCTACCCTGTACCTGTGCAGCCTTCCCCACCCTCCCCAGTACACCTTGCACCCCCCCCCCCCCCCCCTACCCTGTACCAGTGCAGCCTTCTCCCACCCTCCGCAATACACCTTGCAGCTTTCCCCTACACCAACGCTCAAAATTAGCACAGGCCCGATGGCCCGGGGCCACCAAAAAAATCACAATTGCTTTATTGTAGTGGCCCGATCGGGGCAGTAAGATTACAATATCTAAATCTGGAAAGTTTCAAACATCGCCAAAACCGGGCATTAAAAACAAAGGAAATCAGTGGAAAAAATCATCAAAATACCGAGCAAATTTGCTAACGGCAATTCTTTCTCGCCGTGGCGCAAATTGAGTACTGCCGACATATAAAATGTGCCAAAATGTGCCTGTACTTTTATGTGTAGTACTGTCAGCTAGTGACTTTGTGTGTGCTGGTACATGGATATAAGGACCCCCATTATATGCATTGTCTATGGGTACGGTAGGTAATGGTGCATTTAGTACAGCATTTCCATAGCCACACTCTCCACAGACAATTCAATGCAACAACTTGCCAAAATTTCGCGAATTGCTTTGAAAGCACTTGGACTCATTATAATAAGGTACATATTATACAAATATACCAAGCTGTGAGAAAGTATAGTGGAATTATATATCTGAGGAGGGACTGGCATAGAACTATTTTTGCCGAGGGGCGAAGCCCCGAGGACAAAAATAGTAACTATGCCAGTCCCTCCGAAGATATATAATTTCCACTATACTTTTGAACTAAAAGGTTGGTATATTTGTTTTATATCCCTTCTGTTTGCTCTATATCATTCGCATGATTATAATCATTGCACAAATAAATGATTTCAATTAAACTTAAGTATTAAGGAAAACAAAAGGAAAACAAACCATTGATCATAGAACCATCACTGCACTATGTTCTGTTTGTGACACTGGCCCCCTTAGCGCAATAGTCCTGGCACAGAGCGCGTATTGCGCTATCTTTCCATTCAGGGTTACGCGCATTAACAATTAATGCGCACACACATGCAAAACGCGCGCATCAAAGTGAATAATTAACCCTCTTTACATACACACGTGTGTAATTGAATGGGGAAATCGCTATTCGTACATTACATACATGAAATGAAAATGAACTGAATTACTGTCACGACCATGGAAGGACAACGATGCAGAATGTGCACCATTTTCGAAATTGTTTACTTTGAAAACCGCCATGTTATACATGAAATGCATCTCTAGAATATTTGTTGGAACTTGTTGATATTCACGGGTGAAAATATTCTGTATTTCGTTTTAAATTACTCTTTGGGAAATCTCGTCGAGCATCTTTCGCAAGCTAAAACAAGACCTCCGCTCGCAGAGAAGCTGTTATTACACGCATCTCTATGGGCAATATGATCTATAACGTTATTTTCCTGCTATCGGCAAAGATAGTGAAACATATTCCCCGATTTCAGATTTACTAGCAAATTACCCGTCACCAGATCTTTGAGTAAGATAATGTTGTATGTTGTATTTTTGTATTTCGTTATTTTTTGTATCTGTCCTGTAAAAAACATTTGGTCAATTAATGGAATCTCTGTTTGAATGGTTATGATATGATTTAATAAGTGTATAATTAAAAATACAATCTCATATTCACAGGCATATGCGTACACGGGGGGGGGGGGGGGGGGGGGGGGGTCAAATTCCACTTTGATGAAAAAGGGCTGTTTTGGGGTTCCCCCCCCCCTCAAAAACATATTCACGGACACCATGAACCCCCCTCACAAATTTTTCACCGACACCCCCGCCCCCTTTTGAAAGAATCTTCACCAGTACCCCCTCTCGAGAAAATCTTCATCGACACCCCCCTCGCGTCGAAAAATATTCACCGACAACCCCCCCCCCTCGAAAAATCTTCTCCTACACCCCCACCACCCCCCTTCGAAAGAATCTTCACTGTTACCCCCTCTCGAAAAAATCTTTACTGACACCCCCCTAGAAAATTCTTCACCGACAACCCCCCCCTCCTCGAAAAATCTTCACAGACACCCCCCCCCCCCCTCTCAAGATTCTTCACCGACACCCCCCCCCCCCCCCCCCCCCCCCCCCCCGGTGATGATTCAATCTCATATTCACAGGCATATGGGTACCCGGGTGGAGTGGGGGGGGGATGGTGTGGTTCAAATCCCCCTCAAAAAATATTACACCCACCCCCCTTACAAATTCTTCACCGACACTCTCCCTCGAAAATTCTTCACCGACAGCCCCCCCCCCCCCCCTCCCCACTCGAAATACTTGACGGACACCTGACCCCTCAAAAATGTTGGTTGAGGAAATAACCACCCCCCCCCCCTCAAAAAATATTCACGGACACCCACTCCCCTCACAAATTCTTCAGCGACACCGAAAGAATCTTCACTGGTACCCCCTCTCGAAAAAATCTTCACTGACACCCCCCTCGAAAAATCCCCCACCCCCCTTCGAGATTCTTCACCAACATCCCTCCCCCCTTCGAAAGAGTCTTCACCGGTACCCCCTCTTGAAAAAATTGTCATCGACACCCCCCTCGAAAATTCGTCACCGCCCCCCCCCCCTACGAAATATTTGACCGACACGTACCACCCTCGAAAAATTCTTTACCGACACCCCCCTCGAAATACTTGACCAACACCCCCTCGAATTACTTGACCGACACCCCCCTCGAAATACTTGGCCGACACCCAGTCCCTGGAAAATTTTGGTTGACGCAATAACCCCCCCCCCTACCCCCCCCCCCCCCCCCTTGTAAAAACCCTAGGTATGCTGCCAGCGATCACATGTCAAACAATAAACAGTATTAATTAAATCGTTGTCAAGTAGATCAATAACCCTAATTCCTTGCTCTTCTTGTTTACACATTATTTACAAAAAGCACACATTTTTTATACTTCAGTACAACAAAGTATGCACTTCGAGTAAACATTTACAATTAGCCTTTATTCAGAAATTTAAACCAGTGACAGAGAGAAACCTATTTTGGTAGCCGTATACCTGTTTTGCCAATTTTGCGAATATCGTGTTGAAAATGTGAACAAAAATCACCGATCAAATTCAGTCATGCATATACGGACATGTAAAATCACCCGAATGTGTGTACAATGTAGTAGATTGTGCGTTGACAATGCACAGATGCCGGACCTACAATATTCCGCTATTCTGTATATAGTCTATGCAAATTCCCCGCCCGACGGTCGCTTTCGCTTTTGGAATGTACTGTTACCGTAGATTGTCTGAGCATGTAAGACATCAATGCGATGTATAATTCCGCCACAGAAACTGGCTGTACCCAGCATGTCTGTACGCAGTACTATATACCAATGCAAAACAGATCACGTCCATCCCGTTTAGTGGACCAGCGAAATGTTCTGATATATCGCGAAATATAGTTAAAAAGGATATCGCACATCTTGCGTACAAACGTCAGATCCATCGCCCAGCTAAAAATATACGCGAAAAGTACCGTGACGGACAGCAACACACGGACACCAACACCGTCCTCTTATTATAATATAGATAGTGGAAATAATCTTTATTGTGAGAGCCCCAATTGACCAATCACGTTTCTAGAATACTCATGAATATTCATAGAAGGGATATAATTTCTTTTATCTCTACCCGGTAATCATTGTAGATTTATAATTTATTGCCGATTTTGTTTGCAAGAGACTTAGTCTTATCAGCCACACATGTTGTTTTGTGCAGTTTCAACTTTGATTTGAAAAAGTTGACAAAATCGCACAGAGAAAGGGCTTAAATTTTATCATTTCATCCCTCCAAAATTACACTTTACTGATTCAATTTTGGGTTTATATATTTCTTTACTGATTTTTTATCTGGGTGGTGATTTTAGATGACATTTTCATGAATTAATTCTTATGAAAAGCTGTGATTACCAGTCACAATTTCTTTTGTTTTTCTTTGTTTTTTCGAGCCACCAAATTTTGTTTTCGGACCACCAATATACAATTCTACTTGCCCGATCGGGCCACCAGCAAAAAATTTTAATTTCGAGCATTGCCTACACCCTCACCATGGAAGTGTTATATTATTAGAAACGCCCTACTGCCTGGCAGACAAAGCTCCAGTTCTTAGTATGTACCAGGGTAACTCAGTGTCAAATAAAATGTTGTGCGATTTGATATAAATTCTTTGTGTTTTTATGCCACTGACTTTCATCTGCTTGCTTTGTGGGAGATACAGTAGATGTGGGGTGGTTGACCTCCGATCGATGCTGTGGAGATTGAGACTGGCACATTTCTGGTTAAATCAGATCGGCACCAGCAAACCTCAATTTTGAGCAAGCTTCGTAAGCGGCATGATCAGGACCCCGAGATTCATTTTGTCTGAGGTGCATCAGATGTGCAGCAGTCCTGTACACCCCCATACTAGAGCAGTGGCGTATTTGGGGGAGGGGGGGGGGATAGATGCCTCCCCTGCCTCCCCTCTGGGGATTATTGTCCCCTTCCCCAGTACTTCTGTGTCCTCACCCCCTAGCTGAGAAAAACATATCGCGAAATGTATGATAGATTTTATTTTGGCTTATGCCACCACCTCACTGGATTCCTAGCCAGTAGCCCCTACCCCTCTCCCTTATGAAGGGTGAATGTTTGCCCCCTCTTTACCCCCATGGGTGGAATCTGGCTACACCCCTTGTCATTAGAAAGCTGCCTGCTATGAGTGTATGATTTTTGTATGAATGCCCTGAAGTACAGTCAACCATGAATGTGATGACGTTCACCCCACCATTGGCTGCAGATTAGGGAGAGAGGGAGAGGAGATGAGATGTTGAGATTCATCCTTTGATTGGCCATGTACATGTTAGAGGAAGAGAGAGTCAGAGATGAGATTGGGGCATTTACATGTAGTTCACAAATTGAGATTCACCCGACATAAGCCGCAGATGAGAGAAAGTGATTGAGAAACAGGAAGAGAGGGAGATGTATAGATTCAGAGATGAGATTTGCAGTTCATAAATGTTGAGATTAGGGTGAGTGGCAAGGCCGCACACTGCTGCTGATGTCTGACCTACATGAATGTTCTGCCCTCTAGCCTGACACAAAGTCACATTATACATACCTGTACTGTATGTACATTGATGTACACTACAGACACAAGCTTAGCCATTTCCCTCAAATTGGTATTTAGCAAGAGGGCTTCGTGGTTGAAGACAATTAGATGCGGTAGGTCGTTTTTCAGTTTGTAATTGATAGACATTGTACTTCATATTTTCATATAGATCTAGATGTTTAATTTTCCCAAGATGCTTACAGATTACTACCTGCCACTAGGAGGGTTCCATGTTCCTCCCATTCTTGTATGCAGATGGATGTATATCCCCCCCCCCCCCCCCCCCTCCCCTATGAAATGTTCATCTCTCTGGAACAGAAACCGAAGAGCTAGTGAAAAACATGTGGTTTACATTTGAGAATAGGAGGCATGGTGTTCTCATTGCATTTGAGATTACAATCAAGCCATGTATCAATGAATGTTGTGATTGCATTCTGGGGACACTTGAGATTTGTAGATTGCAATAATGGGAGGAAATTGATCTTCATGAGAAAAAGAGGAAGAGTGATTAGGAGGACATGTAGGTATTGCATAAATAAAGGGAAGTGGCATTGACTGATTAGGGGAAGGGGGACATATATAGGAAAAGGGAGATGTTATATAACTGTCTATCTATTTTAACTGTGAAGAGATTCATTTGTCTCCAAAGTTAAAATAGAATGGAACCCTACATTTGTAGACTTCAGGAATATCTAGACCAATGCTGCAAGTTAACCACCCCCTAGTCTCACTCAGGTTTGATTCCTGGCAAAATGCAATTTTCTTAGTTAATTTTAATTTATTTAATATGTTTGAATCGTAAGTTGTATTTTGTCACAGTTGAAAGAAATCAAATTGAAAATTTTGGATGCATCAGTTAAGCCTGCGTCACAAATCAAACGGACCCTGGCCGAATTTATAGATCGCCAGAGAGTCGCCGAATTTCAAATTCGCCAGGAGTCTAGCGTATTTTTCGCTCCCTGTCACATATTGGATGGGGCTCGGGCGAACCCTATGGACATCAGTGATCAGAAATCCGGCACCCATCAGTAAACAAAAGGAGTCGGGCGAAAATCGCTGAAATTGGGAGCAGGTTTCGGTGCCCTGAGAACGTCGGCCGACCCCGAAATAGCGCGGCGGAGCCCGCAGTAATCGAGCATACACCGGCCGCATTCCTGGCGAAAATGCCCTTTTGAGCTCGCAGATAAGTCGGGCAGGCTCCGTTTTTGATTTGTGACGGCTCCTTTACAGATCTCAATTTTTCGAAAGTACTGAAAGTTATTCTTCTTAGTTATCTTACTTTTCTAAGTGGAATGGTCCGTTATTTATTTGTTTGCAGTTCTAAAGATATTTCCCATACAGAATTGAGTATATTTGACTGGTTTGAGAGGCTGAGATGCTGGGAAGCACTGCGGCCTGTTGTGTGTGTTGTTGCATGGCTCAAGTAGTGCATGAGTGTGTATGTACAGACATGGATGAAGGAGCATTTGAGTGCTGTTTATTCTAGAGTCTTTTCACTACTATCAGTTCCATGAAAGAGACCGAGTAAAAACAAACTTGACTCTAATGTGAAATCAGTTTATGTGAAATCTCTTGAATGATTTTATGTTAATAATGTAGTTTTTCTGCCATCGTAACGGTAGGATATTGGACATGCATGCGGTGCGGTCTAAGGCCTACCGCACACTGCAGGATCTGAGTGGACAACAGCACTGAACTCGAGCAGGACGTGCACATTGAAGGCATGTAGTAAAAGCTCAGATCCTATAATCGGATCGGAATCAGATCGTGCAGTGTGCGCTGGAATTAAGATTCTGTTGGTCTACAAATGCAAACACTGTTAAGTAGTAATTTGAACAAATGCAAATAAGCATTTTGAGAGAATATTGAGTACTGGGTAGGAAAATGTTGTTTTCATCACAGGATTTGTTTTGTGGGGTTAATCGTACAAGAGAGTCTACCAAAACTCTGGATTTCTTTCACCCTCTCAGTCTGAGTGTTGGGATGAAAGAGCCATTGAGTCACTACATACTGTACTGTATGTATGAGCCCAGCATGCTCAGACTCAGAGGGTTAATGCCAGAATACAAAGGTTGTATAGTGATGGCAGTTTGCCTGAGGTAGGAAGGTATGACAAGTAAAAAGAGTGAAAGATATGCATACGATACAGGTGGATTGATTGTGCATACATTACCTGTCAAGAAACATTAGCCAGAGTGAGTATGCATGCTCAGTAGCTGATACTGTACATTGTGTCAGTGAGGAGCGTGGAGCGTTGTGACGCAAGTGAGTGGAATCTTACTTGTGAGACGGCAGCTGTGAGGCTGTGAGCATGGCAGTTCGTGTTTACTCATTTAAAGATCTACTCTGGCCGTTACACCCTGAAATTGAAAATATTTTCAAATTTTACAATTAAATAGATCAGGATGTTTCTCAGATGTACATGGGACTGCATGCCGGTTGTACTGTGTTGCGCTCATTTTCAATTTAGAAGTATTTTTCATTGGCACTGTTGAATTTACAACCACCGGTACAAATAAAACAAAAACAAACCAATCAGAAAATAACACCAGAAACATACACAGGTATCAAAAGTGGGATTTATTGGATTCACTTTGCAAAAGTACAACATAAATTGTTGAACAATGCCTTTAAAAGGGAAGATCTGTAATAGTGAATACTAATTTTGAAGCATCGTCGCACTTTAATCGTTAGGGCTTGCTTATATTTAGGGTGCAAAACCCAGCATGGGGTTTAAATGTCCCTGCAGTGTGGGTTACTGCGCCCTGTGTATCCAGAGTGCAACCTCCTTTTCTCCCTGTAAATACACTGCTCTACCTTGTTCTATAATGGAGAGAATTAGCCAGCTCCTGTTCATTTTTACCTCATCTATTAATTTGGACTTTCTTTATTTGTTTCTGACTTGGTTTAATCATTGATGTTCAAACATACCAGCTCCCTGGTTTAATCATGGACCTAGTACAATCGGTTCATGGTTTAATCATGGACCTAGTACAATCAGTCCATGGTTTAATCATGGACCTAGTACAATCGGTCCCTGATTTAATCATGGACCTAGTACAATCGGTCCCTGGTTTAATCATGGACCTAGTACAATCGGTCCCTGGTTTAATCATGGACCTAGTACAATCAGTCCATGGTTTAATCATGGACCTAGTACAATCGGTCCCTGGTTTAATCATGGACCTAGTACAATCAGTCCATGGTTTAATCATGGACCTAGTACAATCGGTCCATGGTTTAATCATGGACCTAGTACAATCGGTCCATGGTTTAATAATGGACCTAGTACAATCGGTCCATGGTTTAATCATGGACCTAGTACAATCGGTTCATGGTTTAATCATGGACCTAGTACAATCGGTCCATGGTTTAATCATGGACCTAGTACAATCAGTCCATGGTTTAATCATGGACCTAGTACAATCGGTCCATGGTTTAATCATGGACCTAGTACAATCAGTCCATGGTTTAATCATGGACCTAGTACAATCGGTCCATGGTTTAATCATGGACCTAGTACAATCGGTCCATGGTTTAATCATGGACCTAGTACAATCAGTCCATGGTTTAATCATGGACCTAGTACAATTGGTCCATGGTTTAATCATGGACCTAGTACAATTGGTCCATGGTTTAGTCATGGACCTAGTACAATCGGTCCATGGTTTAATCATGGACCTAGTACAATCAGTCCATGGTTTAATCATGTACCTAGTACAATTGGTCCATGGTTTAGTGGTACTGAGGCACAGAAGACATATGGACAATAAACAGACATCATATTTCAACCACACACTCACACATTCCAAACTATGCAACAGGATATCAGGCAAAGAAGTTAACCCCTTGCTTACAGAAACCCAGTAGGCTACATACAAAATCTAGATGGGGATTTCAAAATCTCGGAGGGTATGGGTTAAAGTGACTCCATGAACAGAATCTTCACCAACCTGATCCAGAGAAGTGGCTCCTTATTATTTGTGTTCATGGTGGAAATAATTGTCCCATTTATCCCTGCATGAATAATTTTGTGGCAAAATTGTGGGAGAATAATTTGTTCCTCATCTGAATTGGTCAGTATTCCGCTTTTATTAATAATAAGCCTTCCATCCCAGTTCATTTTAATCTGCCTGATAATCTTGATAATGCCAGGCTCTATTCAGTCTCTCTCTCAAGTTGAAATGATTATGAGTAGCTTGTGCATTTTTGTGTCTATATATTCAGATGGTATCATGCATAACTGATATTATCATGGATCCCTGTTTCTGTACGTTTTCCACATGTCCTAGCTGTGTGCAAAAAGCAATTCATTTTTGTATATTGTTTTAACTAGTGGATAACTAGTAAATAAGTGATTTAAACATGCCCTAAAGAGAGAAACACAAGACAGAAGTTCAGCATACATATTGATCCAAATTTCTGATATCCAAGTAGATGAGAAGCAGATTTCCATTAAGATCTCCTCACCTGTCAGAGAATCTGTTTACTTGGTAAAAGGTCTAAGAAGCCTAGACTCTGGAGGGAAAATCCCAATTTAATCCCATTATTGACTAGAAAAAAGAACAACTTGTAAGTAAAAAAACCTAAAAATAAGAAAAAATTTTTTCATTTATTTTATTGTATATGTATTATTTATTTATTATAACTATTTTGTTGGGGGAGGGGGAGGGGTTACTTTGTTGTATTAATAAACACGGTTAATCAAACATTACTTGAAGTGTTCTTGAGTGTGGAGTCTTTTTGAATTTAGAAGTCAAAAGCAATTCAGGTGCCCTAATCAATTTCATCATAATCTCTTTTGTGATTACAAAACGGGTAATTAGAACTCAAAATTAAAACAAATATAATGTTTGTAGATTCCCCTCCTGCATAATGAGAGTCATAAATGTGTGGTTTATCACTTTAGTTTATGCAAGAACCTGGTGTAGAAATTGATGTGATGTTTACGTGTGCATGTCGTTAATTGTGATGAAGCATTGCCTTCTACTGAGCTGTGTGTGTGTAGTGTAGGGTGAGTATCGGGTGAACATGAACATAAGAATGGGATGAGAGGGATGTAGGTTGGTGGGGTTGGGGGAGCGGAGGATAGTAGCCTTCCATCAAGGCTAATCCACTTTCCCTCACAACCATGGATCTGTACTTCATTCGATGAAAACAAGACTTCATGTTTTATTATGTCATTCTGTCTTTTGAAATGACACAGGTCTGGCAAAATTATCCGACAAAGTTTCTGCCGTGATATTACAAAACAACTATAACATAGACGTAACTTGGACAGTTGAGCATATAATTGGATATAATGTAAATGAAATAGTGACTACTTTGGGTCAGTAATGAAAAGGCAGTAGATGTGATGCATACGCTACATTGAGAGAATTACTGTACATAGAGCCACAAGTTCAGTGACATGAAAAACTCTAATTTTAGCGTACAGAGACATTGCAATGTTTTAATTCCTCATTGAAATGAATTAAAAGGATATTATTTTGGAAGAGTGTGAAAGTGTTGCAGCCTTGTAGCCAGGCTATGGAGGTAGCGTGATGTAGGTTGTGAGCACTTGCTCCCTTTACATGTGAGTGAAGGGCTCCGGGGAGACGAATTGGTGTTTGAATAATTCACTGACGTCAGTCAGCTCAGGACTGTAGATTTCAGGTTCAATGCATCTCCCATGCTTCATCTTACTCAAACCCTCTTCACTCTTCCTTCACATGTAAGTGCCTCAAAAACATGCCAATTTTCACCAACATCATTATCATTTTTCTCAACACATATTCAATCATTTTCATTATGATATCACAGGCTACCCTTTTTGTCCCCCTTTGATTTGTAAGGAAAGTAATGTTTTCTACCTATAGATGGCACAAATAATCACATTGTTTTGTTTTGATTACAAACAAAACTATCTCCAATTGTGTATAAGTCAATGTTTAGGTGCCACCACTTCAGGGTAGGACATACATGTATACGGGGGCTAAGGGCAATTTTGCCCCCAAATTTTCAAAATAGCCCCCTGAAATCAGTAGGTAGCCCCTAAAATTACCATCTAGGATATTATGTGAAAAATTTCTGGATATCCATCAGATTGGAAAAGTAGCCCCCTAATTAATTCCTGCATTGCACCACTTACTATGATAAGGATCTAAGTTACATGTTTGTTAGATATTTTGTAGTGTATGTAGAATAACTTCTTTTGTCACAAATGGAGCATGCAATGCAAAGACATACAGGGTGAACTTGTACAAGGATTCCATGGTGAATACATACAATACAGAAAGCACTAGATGTGTACATGCAATGTGAATGGCTCTGTATGATACGTAGTACTTACATACATTATTGAAGAGAAAGTTAAACCGTTTTAATGAGAAATGGGAGAGATACATAGAGAAGCCATACATAGCTGATTCATGGTCTTATACTAGTTACTAAATATTGATAATAATTACACATGTCTATAGTGCCATATATATACATTGTCATTGAGAAGGAAAGAGAAACAAGTCTGAGAGTGAGATGAGAGACAGAGCCACTCCAATACTTGTATTGCCGTATTTGCCCACTTGGGCAAGTCAACTCTGGCACCAATGATCAACATTCATACAATGTAGCCTCAGACCAGTGGGCCAGTATTTACATATATTTCAAATAATTAGATTAGTTTGAATTTGCTTATTTGCTTCTACTGTTCTTTTGATTAGGATAGTGTCTTTATAGTCATGGTAAAAACTAAAAACATCCCTTTTCTTTCAAGTTTCTGTTTTCTAGTAATGGCCTCGGTTTAGTTTCTCTAACATGGATTTCACAATGTTTGTAATCATTTGGCCATGTTTATCAAACAGTTTAAGCTTAACAAAGAAACAAATTGCTTTTTAAAGATGTATTTCAATTGATCAGTCTTCCTGGATGTTGTCATGAGTGTGTTCCAACACTTACTCAAATACAATGCAGTCATGCATGTGTGAATGAACAAAAAGACAAAGGAATCTGTGGTCCCTATTCAGTATGTATATTATTTACATGTAGTTAATGGACCATATGATGTACTTGGATCTGGTGGTTATATTTACTCAAACAAACCATTGAAATCCCCCACCTGCTAGTAACCAGAAGAACAAAACTTGTTCAAGATCCTACTGTTTTCAGGTGAAAAGGGACCCCTTGCGGGAGGCCGCCTTCCCACCCATTCCATAAAGGTGCATTGTCTCTGAGGCCCCTGGGGGGTGAAGCACCCTAATAGGTTGAGGGTTACTGGTCCATGTAGCTCTCATTCTACAAATATGCCCCCATGGTGCGGTTACTAGCCAGCTAGCGCAGGGAAACAAGCGTGTTTACCCGCCCCAGCTAGCATGGGATCCGGCTAAATATAATTATGTTTCTATTTATAGAGGAGATGCTATTGAACTTGCTGGCCAGACTCCACAGAGATTGGCCAAAGGTGGGCAGCAGTTATGACTTATTCCTCGAATCAAACACAAAAATGATTGTTTCGTTCATTTATTCATCGTTCGTTTCCTTCCCATCTTTGTCCGCTCTCCCAACCATCATGCTGAGATACCGTCTGATCATTTCTGACGTTTTCATCATCTTCTTGGGATCCATTTTGATGAACCAATATAGCACAAAGGAAGAAACATGTGAAATGAATGCAGCCTTTTCCTGCTCTATAATAACTTGTCTTGATAACTGTGTCATAATAAAGGTTTGCTTGTATCATGCTAACAGTACTAGGAAGACTCTAAGGCCATTGACCCAAACAAGTCATATTCTAGTGCGGTGACCCATAATTCTGCAAATTCATATTTCGTCATTATTATTAGTGGAGAGAAAATGAAACCCAAAACAAAAATGCAATTATTCCCTTCCAGTTCCATGCACATTTTACATGTAAGTAAATTATGTCTTGAATAATCAAAATCAAGATACATTCCTTAGTCCTTATGAGGAATGTAAGTCCTTATCTCATGTTGTACATAAGAAACTCATCAATTATTATCACCACCTTGAGTTTGTGACCTAATAAATCCACACTGGAAATGTTAGCGTACAAAGTTTGCTAATTTTTAGACGTATACTGTGTATATATTTATTCTAAAAACAATAAACTTCCTTTCTTCACATACAAATTGTGTCCTGTATGCAATGTAAACATACTACTCATTTTAGACATGGGAGTTGTTTTTTATTGTGTTTGTGCATAGTACAAGTATGCAATACTTTTCTTGGAATGAGTTGCACTTTAAACTTGACCCAGAGCTCTGCACTTGCATTGTTAATTTTCTAGTGGCCATTTGAAATTATGAATTTTCCAAATTTGTATCCCCTAAATACAATGGAAACACAAATATTTATTTTCAATAACTTCAACATACTAAAAATTAACTAACCCGTTCAGGACTGGTCCCGAAAATATTCAGGCTTTGGTCTATGGAGAATACATGTTGTAGCAAAATCAGTCCGTCCTGAACGGGTTAAGACGATTTTATTGCATGTTAACTCATCAATGACTTTAAAAAGATTCACAAAGTTCAAAAAGAGATTAACCCATAAGAAAACAAAATCTCACACAGTTTGTTGAAATTGTAGTTGCCCTGTTCAGCTATTCATAAATGAAATGGCATCAATTTTTACTGGCCCCAGGCCACTGAGTAAATGCTAGTGTCGAACCCTGCTTAATTAACACATGGACCATGGGAGCCTGATATACTTGAATTACTAGGTGTATGTAATAACTAATTTTGGAAAATACTTCTCTTTCTAAGATGGAGGGGGTTACCTGGGCAGTGATTCCCCTATGGCTTCCCTTCCTCTAGTCTGTACTAATGATCACATGGGGGCTGGGCTGTGCCTTGATACATGTACTGGGTCTTCACTGATTCATCTCACTACATCCTGCTTTTGTTCAGCTTCAAGGCTATAGCACCAAGGCTATACTATGTGTTATGGAAGGCTTGGCTTCCACAGTGTACAGCATAAACAGTAACGGACCCAGTTTAATTATAACCTTTATTATCTTTATTAGAAAACAAAAAAGAAAAAAGTACATCAAGCTTTAAAAATAATAATTATAATTGTAATAATAATTATGATGACGACGACAACGATGCTAATGATAATTGTAAAAATGGGAATCAAATATTCTTCATTTAGAGGGAATCTGTATAAGATTATAAAGATAGCCTTATATAAGTATGAAATATAATTACTCTGGAAGTAATTATAATGATGATATAACTGGATGTTTGGCCATTTGTATTAAGTTGATTTAACTGCATTCATGAATTCAATTTCTGTGAAGAAAAAGTGGGAAAATTGTTATCAGAACAGAACAGTACTAATTTAGATTTTCAAATAATTTTCAATAAAATTTTAACATGTTTTTGTTACCATACATATTGCAAGTATTGTAATGCCCTCCGCACACAGAGCCGACTCGACCCGATCTGACTGGTTTTCAGTCAGGCTAGAGCCGGTTTCGCTCAGTCTTGGCCGATTCAACATGTTGAATTTGCCACGAATGTTCTCCGCCTGGCTCTTGACCGGCAAAAAAGGAGTCCTGAGGCAACGTATACAGAGCTGAACCGACTGAAAACCAGTCGGATAGGGCTTAAAGGGTACCACCACCCAAAAATAATATTCTTATTAAAGAAGGGTAACATCTTTAGTATTCCATTCCATCAACAAGTTCACAAAAATATGTTTCCAGAAAAAAGAAAAAAAATTGGAAAACGCATCACCATTCTAAAGCATGCGTTCATGCGGTCTGAATTGCGAATACTAATGTGTGCAGAGCGAACGAATCGCCCGGGAATCTATTGTCTACAAACGTACGCATGAATAGCATTGGCGCACTCGCAAATGGTTGGGCTGTATGGAACCAAATAGTAGTGGTTCCATAAGTGGTGGAAATTAATTGCTTTGTTTATGAATTACACAACCCTTTGCAAAATGTTGGGTATCTATTTAATATCACAAAACGGTACCAAAACATATAATAATGTGTTGTTCTTTGCCTGGTGGTCCCCTTTAAAGTTGGTTTCCAATATTTGTGAGTTTGTGCAGTGGCCTCCTGAACACGAGATTACCTCAACCACGCGCCTCACATGATATCTCAGCGCAACTGTCGAGCAAAGAGTGTAACGCTGCTGAAATTGTTAATCAGTAGCATTTATTGATTTGTGAATATTTTGTTGTATGTTTCCTAGTCACAAATTTGACTTCCGCTGTTGGGTAGCATTGTGATGTAAAGGGAGGGGAGGTTTGTGCTGTATGTAGTGTAGGTAGCATGCTGAATCACTGCTTGGCACTGGCATACAGCGTGACGCAGCTAATTAACCAGTTAGTAGCACCATGGTAGCACGTACAGTGTAGTACAAGCTCCCAGGAAGTTCCATTACCCCTGGCCTGAAAGCGCCCTCGCAGCTGGCCGATGTAAAGAAAAATGTTGTTTGATGCTAAGGTCCCAAACTGACCATTCAAAGTGCATTTATAACTTTATGTGGACATGTATAGTTCTGTACAGTCAACTTGCAGTTATAACTGAATGTGGACATGTATAGTTCTGTACAGTCAACTTGCAGTTAACATCTCATGGGAGTGCAACATATATCAGAAGTGTATTCAATTGCATTGAGGCATTTAAAAATGTATTTTTAAAAATGTATTTTTTAAAATGTATTACTTTATTAATTATTTATTAATTAATTTATTTATTTATTGATTGATTGATTGATTTAATTTTTTTTTTTTTTTTTTTTTTTTGGGGGGGGGGGGGGGGGGGGGGGGGTAGTAAAATGTAAATTATCTTGCATTTGATTTACAAACTGAGTTTGCTTCCAGTATTTTGACTTGGAGTCATTCGTATGTGACCTTTAATGGCTTCCAAGTGTATATGGGCTTTGATTGAAATGGAAGGTTATGCTTCAGATTAAAATAGTTTTAACTTGTAATATAACAAAAATATCAAATTTGATTTTGATTAAGGGTTTAAATTCTATTTTTGAAATACATTGTGTGTCATGTCAACAAATATATGATCCCTCCCCCCCCCCCCCCAAAAAAAAGAAGAAAACATACACAGACACATACTGCACAGTAAATGTTGAAATCAATCTATTTTGAGAATTTCACCCCATTGCCTACAAGTTGTTGAAATATGTAGTGTACCATTAGTTGATGATGCAAAGTTCTGTTATAAGTGTTAAGCAAGGGGTTAATGCAAAGGCCTTCAACTTCTCACCTGGCAGGACCTTGAATGCAGTTCTAAGCAAAATGAACAGTTCATGAATCTTTGCAGCTTCCTTTCAGTGGAAAGAGGGATTAGTGGGAGTGACATCACTCTGTCACATCTCCCTGTCGCATCATCCTGTCACAGAGCCCTGTCACTGCAGAGGAAGTGTCATTCTGCCTACTTACAGGAACAAAGATAGGCCTGCAGAGGAAACAGTTTTTCTCTAGTAAATATTGCACCATGCAAAAGGTCCTAGATGATTCATAATCACATGTATACAAGTACAAACTTAATTGCCAAGAAGCCCAAAACACCACAAGCACCTGCTATTTTATCCTAGGCCCTTCAGAAACTTTCAGATTCTTCCCCTTCCCCTTCTTTAATTACACGGAACATTTAGCACATTTGAACAGGAGATGATACGCTGAATCAGAATGCAAAGGAGAAAGCCCTTTTCTCAAGTTAGAAATTGCTGTTTACATGGTGACCAAGGTCCCAAACTTTGCAAAGGATGTGCAGGCATTGCCAGACAGACTGGTCAGCCAGTTTGTGAAGTTTTATTGTAGCCCTTCCAGAAATGGTGGGATTCTCTTCCATTTTCCCATTTTTAAAATGATTTTTAATGAAACAGAATTTAGAAAAACAGGACAAATTTGCCAAGGAGGTAGCCCTTTTCCCAAGTGTAATCGTCCTACCTTTTTTTTGTATGCATACTGTACGTAAATGGATAATGATGCACTTAAAGTAGTACTTGCAGGAACTTTCACCTGCTTATTCTTCATGTTGTTTCGTTGTCCGATGAAAAGGGTAGTAAGAAGACAAAAATAGAGAACACATCTATAGGCCCAAGGAGGAAACTCTTTTCAGGAGTACAAATCTCAAGCTGGAAAGGTTCTTGAGCTTTTCTCCTAATGTATGAATCATAGTCGTTTGCCTGTGTGCAAGACTGCTCAAGTTTGATCCTAGTCATTGCACAAACTGTCAGCTTCTTGTTAGTTCCTCTGTTTTGTATTTCAATTAAAAGGAAGTTAGATAATCCTGCTGCTAATGCCCTTACGATACGTGCTAGCTTGCTTGCAAGGTTTGTCCTTGGAATACACCTTGGAAGGTTTAACCATTTCCTCTTTAATTAAGGTGAACGGTTTAGAACAGATCATATCAATGTCTTGTCGAATGGTTACAGTATAAATTATTCAATATTTTTAACTAAAACGTAAGCTCTTATTTGACATATTGTGTAACATATTTTTGCACCACCTATTTAAAATTATACTTTCTAAATAATGTGTGTAACAATCTAATAGGAAACTGTGAATTTATGTTTCCAATGAAGTACTTGATTTATGGAATCTATATACATTTGGAATCTATTCATTGCATGTATCCATATTACTTGTACCTCGTTGTGCATCTACATGAAGACAATGTCAGTATTTTTTTATTTTTGTGAGCATTAAGTGTACAATAATGTAATTAAGAATATAATGTAATTTGTAATCTCTCTTTTTGTGTAGATCTTTAACAAGAAGGAGAGAAGGGATGTGACAGTCTCTGTTAATGTTATTTATACATTTCTTGATAACTACATACATACTTAGATGTGCTACATGAGGATATAATATGTATTTTTGCATGTTAGTGTAAAATAGTTTAATTTAGTATATTATGTAATGTTTTGTTTTTATTGTATCATTTGTGTAGATTTTGAACAAGAAGGAGAACAAGGGGTGTGACAGTCCGGAGCCAGGAGACTCAGAGCCCTACATCCTGACTCCACGCACAGAGGCCAAGTACCAGAAGATTAATGAGGAGTTTGATAGGATGATGAACGGGGGAGGAGGGCCGCAGCAGATGAACAGGGTAGGTTATGTTACCATGGCAATATGTGTCAGTATTCACAGGTCAATGAGGAGTTTGATAGGATGATGAACGGGGGAGGAGGGCCGCAGCAGATGAACAGGGAAGATTGGGTTACCATAGCAACAGATGTCTCAATTCACAGGTCACATTACATAAAGTTGATGTTTGCCTGACGATGTAATAATCATCACACATTCCAATAATTTTACACACCATAACAATTTACTGCAATATTAAAATTTTGAAATATGTTTTTAGAATGCTGAAAAAATACACTTTTTTAGAATTTCATTTTTTGTTAATGTTTGTTTTGACTTGCCTTCAATATTGTTCTTTAAAGTATAATATGTGTAAAAGTTCAACATCGCAGATGTGGCAATGTTTACCCATCATCTCTGAGAGGGTCCTTTAAAGAATGCAGCATAAAATTGCCCATTAAATTACACCTTCTGTCATAAATTACAAATAAGAATGCACAAGACGTTTACTCTTCTTTCCTTTTAATCCATTCAGGTCTAGTCCCTATAGTATACAAGGTGTTGTATATAGTATGTAGAATGTGTACAACACCAACATCCAAGTGGTAGATCTTGATTGGGTTAAAATGCCACACAACATGCCCTGGCACGTTTCCCTTGCCTTCATAAATGACAATCGCTCTTGTAAACAACATAATTTTCTTCCTGCGTTACACATTAATGTGAGATTCAAAGTGCAGTGTTCTAAACAACGTTGCCATGTCACATGTGTGTCAAATTTACCCTAAAAGCTTTTATCTGATTCCCTGTGGTGGCAGAATTGCGGAAGTTTCGGGAAAATATAATAATCACTTGCATGTGTTTTGGATGACAGATGATGAAGATGTCAATGAGAAATTGTGATTATTACTATTTGACTCCATTAAGAGATATGTTCCTTTGGTGCTTGACATGACTGTGTGACTGATGAGCGGATTGGCAGGAGATGATGAATGAAAGTCCCCTGCACTTTGACTACTCATTATCACAATAGCTTGCAGTGGAAATGTGTCTTGTGTCATCATCTTCATGATGCTTAATTTTAGAATTTCTCTTAGATGTTACATTAGGGAACCATGGAAATAAATAAATACAATTGACACAAATCGAAGCGCAATCTCCAGCAATTTCCTCTTACATTTGTAAATTGTACTGTTGTGGCAAGAAACTTGTCTCATTTGATTAAGTTTATTGAGACCTCCATTGAAGAGCTCCCTTTTCTGAGTTTGGATGTCATGGACAAGTAATACAAACATACCCACAATCTTTTACAGAATCCCTGAAAGATAAAGATATACATGTAGATTTTTAAAACTAATGGTATATTTTTAATTATGCAAATCATCTTACATGTATTCATCTCTGTGTACCAATTTATTTCAAATGATTGAACGATGAACATTTTTTAATTAATTTTTTTTCAACACCTATTATGAGAGTTGCTTGACTAACAATCCTTTTCTCAGGGTATAATCTTTTTGTCACACCCTGGAACAATGATGAAGAGTGTGATAGTGACCAACTAACCTATGCTATTGTCTTCACAGGTACTCCCCCTGCATGATCGTTTCATTTACGTACATTAATCTAACAAACTTGAACACTCTCTTTGTATTTGCAGCATCAGATTCCCCCTGAGTACCCAGCTTCCATGCCAGTGTCCGTCCCACAGACCTCCACTAGCCTTGGGGCATACAACGGGGGTCAGCATCATCATCACCCCCATGGCCAGCCCAGCCCCAACAGCAACCACAGCCAGCAGCAACATCAGGTAACATAACTTCCTCTCCCACTTCCTCCCTCCCATCCTCCTCATCCTCCTCCTCCTCCCCCTCCTCCTCCCCCTCCTCCTCCCCCTCCCCCATACAACGGGGGTCAGCATCATCATCACCCCCATGGCCAGCCCAGCCCCAACAGCAACCACAGCCAGCAGCAACATCAGGTAACATAACTTCCTCTCCCACTTCCTCCCTCCCATCCTCCTCATCCTCCTCCTCCTCCCCCTCCTCCTCCCCCTCCTCCTCCCCCTCCCCCATACAATGGGGGTCAGCATCATCATCACCCCCATGGCCAGCCCAGCCCCAACAGCAACCACAGCCAGCAGCAACATCAGGTAACATAACTTCCTCTCCCACTTCCTCCCTCCCATCCTCCTCATCCTCCTCCTCCTCCCCCTCCTCCTCCCCCTCCTCCTCCCCCTCCCCCATACAACGGGGGTCAGCATCATCATCACCCCCATGGCCAGCCCAGCCCCAACAGCAACCACAGCCAGCAGCAACATCAGGTAACATAACTTCCTCTCCCATTTCCTCCCTCCCATCTTCATCTTCATCTTCCTCTTCATCCTCCTCATCCTAATCCTAATCATTTTCTCTATCACTAGAAATCTTCATCTTTCTCTTCTGTTCCTCTTTGCACATCCTCCCCTCTTCCTCCCTCCCTCCCTCCTTCCACCACCACCTCATTTTTGTCTTCACTTCCATTGCCCTTTTCATCTTCCTCCTCCCACCCCCTGTTCTTCACTCCCTGTCCATCACCCCTGTTCATTCTCTGTTTCCTGTCTTCCGTTACTGCTCTTGAGGTCAATGAAATACAACTCTGCAAGATATATAGCAAGAAATAATTGTTTTGAGCAGTATAAAATATAGATAGATATCATGTCCAAGCAACCTGAATGTTTATTATTATCCTTGTCCACAGCAGCAACACACTACCAGCTCCAGTCTGATGCAGCCTCCCATCCATGCACCACGTAACAGCCTCAGCCCCCAGCCACACCACATGCTGAGCAGGGCTAGTCTCAGTCCTGGTCCTGGGCCTATGCGCAACAGTCTCAGTCCGCAGCCACAGCTCACACGGAGTACCCTCAGCCCACAGCCCCCTAGACCAGCCAGTACCGGTAAGAGTCAATCTGTGTGGTCATATGTGAAAGGTTAGGGTAGATCCTGTGATCCCTGGTCCTATGTGTAATGGTATCAGTGTGACTCAATAAGATTTGTGCTGCAACAGGGTCATTTACTCTGTAAGACGGTAATAATAATCCATGACACGTAGATTAAGAAAATAAAGGAAATGAGCCCGAGAGTTAGACTACATAGGAATCGTTTTATGCCTCCGCAAGTGAAGTGGCTGGAGGCACTATGTATGTTTTCTTATTTCTTAGGTCATGTGAATCCTGATCATCATAATCTTTCACATTTCACCAGCTGGATATCCTTGTGGTACAAGAAATGTTCTACTGAACTTGATGATGCCTGCAAAATGGATAGGGTGATAATTACTGACCATGTTAGTTGAATGTTTCATGAATTCTATTTGATATTGCTTTATCATCTGACAAGGCTTTTGCGATTTGTATCAATGATTACAGTACACATCAAACCTTTCCTCTCCCTCGTTAACTGCTCAGAGATCTGTTATAAATAGAACAAGCACGCTGCCGTTGTTTTCCAGGTCCTACGAGCTCATCCCCCCCCTTTCTTAGTTACTCTCAAGTTATTAAAGAATCCATACAGTGCACATGCAACTTTTATTACCCTCTCTCTTTCATGATCCTCAGAGATGTTATAAATAGAACAACCAGCACCCAACCCCCCCCCCTTTTCTTGACTTGTTTCTCATCGGTGTGCTCAGTTTTTGTCATATTTTTGCAAGTTTCCGGTTTGGCTATAAATAGCGGCCAGCCCTCCTCCCCCATCCTTCCTGCTGTCAGGGTGAACTGGGACTGCAGCAGTAGACTGCTGATTGGTCTGCACCCATAGAGGCTTAAGATTATGAGAATACATTGCAAGTAAAACAAAAACGAAACCGGACTTTGATAGCTTATAAATCTACAATTCTAAACATATATAATGTTGATATTGGTATCGTGTTAAAGCTTGGGAAATTGCCTTGAAAATTATATATCATACATTTTTATCCTTTTACCCTTCACCGAACACAACCTTATTATCCAGTCATGCAAAACCTACCCGTGTCCAAGTTTGCCGTTGTCTTGGTTCATCATGAATAGATGCATCTCTTGGAAGGGGATCCCCCCTAAATATAGGGGCTTGGGATTATGTTTTCAGATTAGGATTAGGATTAATGCTAGGGGCTTATGATTACGATTATAGATAAGGATTAGGTTTAGGGGCTTGATATTAGGTTATGGTTAGGTTTTGGGTTGAGGTCCAAGTTTGAAGTTGGGGAAATATAAGTTTCAGGCATCATGTTGTAGACCAAATGAGACATAGACCAAATTGGTGTAGACGAAGAAAACAAAGCGTAGCAGCAAACGGATCACTCCTCACCCTTATAGGATAGCAGCCTGCCACCTCACACAAAAACAAAGCAAGAATATACTCATCTAGGTTTTGTTTTGTTTGGGAAGCATGGACATTGTCTTCTTGGATTCTTAATATGAGTTTGCATTTCCACTACATTTCTTTGAATTCCTTCTTTCAGACTGTAGGTCTTTTTATTATCTTAAGAATGATTTACTAATTTCTAGAAGAATTTGCCGTGAAATGTGATACTTGTAATGATTTCAATATCACCTCTATATTGACCTATTGATAGAATTGATAATAAGAATTTCTTTGTTTCAAATATAAAGCACAAACAAACAATAGATTGATGTGTTTGGTACAAAAGCACCACATGCAGGCTTCCATCAAGAATACATTTTGTATCTAAAACAAAATTTCTTGAGATGACAAGGGATAAACTGTAATACTTCTTTATTAACATGGGGTAAGAGAAGGATTTATTGTGCTTTTATTTAGGGTAGCATGTTGATAAGGCAATTTATATGTTAATATGTTCCAATTGAAGGATCAGTTAAACCCATGACTACGGGAACCGGGTGGGTTGTGTACAAAGTCTATGGATATTTAAGAACCCTCGAAGGTAACGGAGCATCAAGTTTGTATGTTGATGTAAATGAATGGTTGTTATGAGATGGTTGTTCAGAGTTATTTAGTAATTCTTTGTGACAATGTGTCGTGAGAAATACTCTTTACAGCTTACATTTTGATTTTGCTGCCTTTTATAGTTTTCTTGGTTTTGTTTGTTTCTAAAGATACATATATAGAGATTTTTTAATTCTACATACTCTTTAAGATGATCAATAAACATAATTTTCCTTAGCCCTTAGTTTATCTCACATATATACTTGATTAAAAACCAGATTAGCTCCTGCTCTGTTTACTCACTGCAACTGCCACTGCATGATCTCTCTCTTTGCCTTGCACTCTTTGCTCTCTCTCCCTTGACATGCATGGCTGAGCAGAAGGTCACATGACCACCCCGCAGCAACCCGCAGACAAGGACCGTTCCCCCAAGGGGTCCCAGTCCCAGTCCCAGACCCAGTCTCAGTCTCAGTCCCAGTCGGAGAAGGACACAGGTAACAGAACTGGCTTCAGAGACTTGACTACATAACACCTTCTTGCACTAACTGGCTAGACTTGACCACTTAGTATTAACTCCATCTTGTACTAACTACTAACTAGCTATACTCAACCACTTAGTATTAACTCCATTTTGTACTAACTAGCTATACTCGACCACTTAGTATTAACTCCATCTTGTTCTAACTAGCTATACTCGACCACTTAGTATTAACTCCATCTTGTACTAACTAGCTATACTCGACCACTTAGTATTAACTCCATCTTGTACTAACTAGCTATACTTGACCACTTAAAATCTAACTAACTAACTAACTGTGTAGACTTGACCACCTCATCACTCTTGCTAGTTAGCGACTAACTCTTATTTACCTGGATGGTGTAGACTGTTTTTTTTCTTGCTAATAACTCAACTTTGGCTTTTAACCCATGGATGTATTGGATATTGCTCAGTTTGAGTTATGTAACTACCATATAAAAAGTTGTTTTACTACATAAATTACCCAAGCACCATTGCCTTGCACAACTCAACTGCACAGAGTAGGTATGTAGCTTGTACTCTACTGTTGTTTGATGCTAAATTGTGTTGTATGTTTAACCCATTCAAGACTGGTGGCAAACATATGCAAGCTTGGATGTTTGGAAAATGCATGTTGTACAAGAAATCAGTCTTGAATGGGATATCATAATATACTTCACTAGTATTAACCAGCCTCATAATGATCCCATCTTTGCACACATGTGTAGTGGTTATTGGTTTCTTACACATTTTGTACCTCTTGCAACTTAACGATTGTATACAGTATGATACTAGTGCAGTAGTATTCACTAATAATGTGGTAAACATACATCAAATAAAAACAATGTTTGCTAAATTGACATCAAATTAAAAGTATGCATAATTCTTAGTAGAGGACATATAATAACACATTTTTGTCAAAGTAAATATTGAGAGCTATTTATTTGAGACAATGCTGGCATATTTGATGGTTGGCACTCGGAAACATCATTAAGTTGAATAATGTGAGGGACTATAACTTTTGAATGGTAAAGTACATGTATGTACACAGTGCTGTTTAGTTTGGAGGGACTCTTGACTGTGACTGTTTGACAAGTAGAGGTTGTACGTGTATTGAGTGACTAGTCAATAGATCCATTGACCAGGAGCCTTGGTTATTAATCAATGCCATGTATCACATAACTGGTTGTGACGTCCAGATGCAGATGCTACCAGCGAGCGACCTTGTCAGGAGCGACCCGAATCGGACGCTATGCATGCTGGGAAAGTCATTACCCTCGCCATTTTGACCCAGAAACCTTTGATTGGTTCCATAACAACAACAACAGTGTACATGTACAGTCCAACCTGTCCTAGTGGTCACCTGTCTATAGCAGCCAACTTGCCTATAGCAGCCAACATGCATATAGCAGCCAACCTGCCTATAGCAGCCATCAAAATTGATCCCCTGCAGAGAAAAACAAGGCATTATAAACTGTCTATAGAGGTCACCTGTCTACAGCAGTCACTGTTGTTGTTTCCCTTTAGTGGTCACTTTACACATGTTTGACTGTATTTAAACTTGCGTAGATGGATTTTCCATACAAGCTTCATGTCTGACCTACATGTATAAACATGTCATGGATGTTCTCTGGCTCTCTTCAATACTGACCCTAATTACAAAAAACAACAAAACAATAACAACATTATATACATAAATGTAGTCATGGACCACTGACCCTGACTTGTGTCCTGGATTTTGATTGGCTGAACGGACATTTCAACAGCACCAAGAAGCAATATAATAACATTGGCAAAGCACACAAACATGCATTTCACTTTATTATTGTTGTTTTTGTCTTATGTGTATTATTCAGTGAATTGATATATTATTAAACCTTGCTATTTTAATTCAGAAACCTATCATTGCATCTCTATGGGTGTTTTTTTTTACCATTCATCATTATGAAGTGAATAATAATAACAACCCCACCAATAATTATGTATCTGTACATGTGTATTCTTTTGCCTTTATGTAAATTGACTTCACAGTGAACACTACTAGTTTACGTCTATAGCAGTAGACTCTGCAGTATACATGATTTGTCTGTCCTTGTTTCAGATGTTTTATGTCTTCACACACGTTTCTAACATTTTATTTGCTAATTGTCATGTCAAACAATAATACCATAACATCACATAGTATGCTGATCTGTATGACTTACATACCGTAGTTGCTGTATAACTATATATGTATGACTTCAAAATAATTATTTTCTTGCTAATATTCATAGCTAATTGTTGAAGGTAAAACAACCTCAACAACAACATTTGCCTGTATTGCCTTTTTAACATTCCAGTTAAAAAAAGTGTTTACTTTTTCAATATGTGTATTAAGTTAGAGAGAACCATTTTTAAAGTTTTAAAATATGCATTTGGTATTTGCTCAAATTACTGCCGGTGTTAAATTTAGACTTCAGCATTTATACAAATTTCAATGAAGCAGTACATTATTTTATTTATATTGCATCAAATCAATTTTCTCTGTAAAGAAGTGGGAAGAAGTACTTTTTCCCTAGAGGAAGGAATAATGATGGATATAAAAACAAGGAAGTATTTCAATTAACTTGAAGTACCTGTACATTTAAGTTAAAATGGTCACCCAAATTATAGCAACATTGATGTGTCGTAGAAGGATGACTGTACCTTACATGCGAGGACTTGTTTTACTTTCTGAGTTAAAATCAGTTTGTCATGAGCCCTGTAGGTTAGTCCTGAAGAATGCCGTCAGTCAAACCAAACTGCATGTAGGATTTGTCTATCATCTTCCTTGTTTGTTTCGTCACTGCTCTCAATCCTTAATTACTTCCTATCTTGCGGTTGACCGCTCGTCCACTTCTCCAGTAAGCCAGTTGTTCCCGTGACGATCATGCACCCTAACCTTCCTCTCCCCTTTCCTTTCCTACAAGCTCCCCTTCATGTCGGCCATTCCAATACAGGAAATGCATACTTTAATGTGTTGTCGTCAGACATACACCCTATGTCTGCTAGTTGTGATCTTGTTACTAAACCTCTTCTCCCTCTTCCACCCTTTCCTTACCTAATTTACTCTTTTCTTTATCTGGGCATTTTACTTTTTTTCTTCTTTACAATTTTTCAAAGAGCATATTCTATTAAATATAATTTATGTGTAATTTTAAATGTAAATTGTCAAGGAATGAATCTGCTCCTTATATTTCATAATTATTCATCATTTTTATTTTACAAGAATAATATGTAATAAATCATTCACGTACAAATTCTTAAGTAATATAATAAATCTCCCACCCCTTAGCTCCCCCTCCCCTCCCAAGCCCCCTAGTTTCACACAGGAAATGCATACATTATAGGTTTATGTATTGACTTCAAACAAGAATCCTGTGTCATACCAGTGTAAGCATGCTTTACCTCTCCAAATGGCCCCCTATTTGCCAACATTTCAGTTTGGAATCCCCAAATCAGTTTTGCTCATGATGATTATGAGCCATTATATTTCTTCTTCCCTTTCATTCCTCCACTATCTGTTCAATTCTCACACAGGAAATGTATTTGATTGTGCCAACTGGAACCCTTAACACACTGTATCATGCCATCATGATGATGCACCACAACCCATCCATTCTACCCCCTTCTTACCCTCTGTTCGCTCTACATCAAATAATAATGAAATAATTCATGCTTCTAATGTCATACTCATTTTTTTCTTCATTTCTCCCCTCATGAGAATTTTTCCTCCCTCATTATTTTCCTCACACAGAAACTCATACACTAATCTGCAGACTGTCAACATTAATCCTTTCTAAACTAGTTCCTGTCTCTGTCATGCCTGTGATTTGGCAATTATAAAACTCATATTTCACTTGTAATGAGCATTGAAACTAGTCTTAATCAGTATAATTATTACCAATCAACCAATGAAAAGGATCAAAGGTTTAATCATTAATGTATATTTCTATTTTGTCTCTATCCTCTTTGTTACTGCCTGTACAGGAAACACATACTTCAATGTGCCGTCTTCACACATGAACCCCATATCCCCTGGGGGTGGGGGTAACAACAACCATCTCCCTCTCAAAGCTATGGCCAAGCAGCAGACACAGAGACCCAGTCTTAAGGTGGTCATACCTAGCTCTAGGGGGAACCTTCCCAATGTAAGTACACAACAGATCTATGTGTTGCTGGATCGGCAAACCAGGCTCTTGACGGTTATTCATGTTTTGCAGAAATTGGCTTTTTATGTGAAAATTTTGTACTTATTTTCATATGTCAGCAAAAATTAAGGTGACATGCTCTTACAAAAAATTGTCATTGTTAAAATTATTAAAATGAAAGCTAATGATGTAAAGAATATTTATTATTTCCATATTTTTTTTATAAAGGATTATAATTCACTCATCATGATTCAGTAAATGTGATGTGATTACCACAAGTTTAATCCTAATGTTATCCTTCCTTCCCATTGGACACACTATCTCTTCTCATCCTACAGCATGCAGCCGCAGCTCAGTTGGCCAATCAGCCGTTAGCAACGCCTGCTGTGTCCCTGGCAACGCCTAGCAACCCGCAGGGACTGACCAGCTACCCATCAGCATTACCCACAGCATACCAGCCAGGTACGTTCCTTTACACAAGTTTATGATATCTTTACTTATTTGTTTATTTATTTTGTTCATTTCAAATATCCAACAAAGTTTGTAAGAAAACATGCAGTGCTAGAAATGACCTCTTTTGCCTTGTGGCCCAGTCGGATAAGTACAATTCTACTGGCCCAAAACCTGAATCTGGTGGCCCCAAACAGAGACAAACTATTTGGGCCAGTGGAATTTTATATTTATGACATTTGGTGGCCGAAGCAAATTTGTAGTGGCCAGGGGACCTTTGCTAATTTTCCAGCACTGCACTGCATTATGCAAATTAATGTTTAGATTTATGTGGTTCATGATTATGACTTACCTCTTGGGTGTATTTCAACCTTTTGTCTCACAGCGAAGATATCGTACAATGTTGATGACATTGCATTGCCTGAGTTACAGGTGTTAGCCCTATGTAACAGCTGTAATTCCATGGGGAACCCATTCATTTAGCACAGAGGCACGCCCTGTCATATGGCACGCTGTCATTGCGCAACTGCCCTGCTCTCGGGAGAGACACAAAGAGAACTCTAGATAGGGGGGAAATTAGGCCGACAATTGAATCTGACACCCACTCACAACAAAATGGATTAAAGGAATAGTTAGTGTTGGGGGCTCTGACTATCAATATGTCTTCAAGAACTACCATAAATCCTAACCCTAACCTGTAACATTTTCATTTATGAATACTGGTTAGTTTGAATACAATTGTATTTTGTTTATTATGAGCTGCCCAGTCCAAGGATTGTTGGGACCAGTCCCGAATTGGTGAAAATGTGTTTGTGATATTAGGTTGGAAAAAGAAGATAGAAATTAGCATCTAAGGGTATCCATTATAACAAATGTATGTTTCTATGCCTTTTTCAAAACTACACTCTCTTATCCCATTCATCTAAACATTCAGGGTTCTAAAATACTTTAATGTAACAGTACTGTTAAAAAGGGCTTAAATCTACTAAGAATGCATGCTATAACAAAATCAAATAACCTTGAATGGTTAACAATTAGCATATTTGGCAGTGGCTCACTTTACTCTGTACAATGAGAGAAGTACACCTTTAACACCTTTAACACATGCAAGCATTATTGTGCTGCAGGCTGAGTCTCTCATTGAGTGTGCCACCGTGGGAGTGCATCCTTGGCCTGCTGTATGACATGTTATTGTAAGGGTTGCGACGCGCCGTTATTCCCTGCTTCCCCTCCAATAATAGGGTTATCCTTCCTCCTGGTCCCACGCTCTGCTCCCCGACCCGACCCGACACTGTCGCCCCGCACTGAGTCACCGCCCTGCCTGCCTGACATGCGCCAACAGTTAGAGATGATTCGGTTGTGTTATAACATGCATTTCACATAGGACAATTTTCTGCCCTAGTCTTGTATGGGTTACCTGCAATGGATATTGCGCACTCCGTATTCACACTGTGTATTCACACTGTGTACACATATAACTGGGTACAAACATTGTGTGGATATTGCGGTACAAACTTGTGAGAGTTAATCATCCTGATGATGTGCCCAGCCCCCTTCCACACACACATTCACACAATGCAGGTAATGCCAACTACATTATCTAGGGCATTTTTTCATTACTATCATAAAAACACTACAGCACTGGATATTAGATACTGTACATATCTAGCTCATTACTTTAGTAAGGCTAAAGGTGTTGATCTTGAAAGTAATTACTATTCATAGATAAAGGTAATCATAATTATAGAGAATAGAACATGTTTCCTAAATTGTCAATATTGTGTTCTTTTAAAGATTTGGATTTGTTTTTTATAAATATTAAATGATATTTTCCAATGACTCCAGACTGAGACATTATTATTCTAGGCTCATTTCTCAATCAATGTTGTGGGCTGCATCATACTTTCACATTGCTTCCACATTCTGTCACGTTGGTGGGTGGACAAAGTGAGACATGAGCAATGCTTGTTACAGAGTCTGTGGACAAAGGTCAACACTGTCCATCACCAGACAGAATCAGATTAGATAATGTAACGTAGGAAGAACCTTCATCATAAGTCACAAGTATTGCATTGAAAAGACATTTCCAATTGAAATATGTCTGAAAGAAAACACATTTAAATATTGTTTCCAATTATGTCTTTCTTCAGCCTATAAATAAACATATTTTTGCTTTTTATATCAACAAATATTCGTCATGATTTTTAAGACTTGTTTGCTCTCTAAATAACTTGTTATAGTTACTTGAGCTACATATAAACCATATTTATGAATAATGATGGAATCACAAACGTGTTTCTCTCATTAGCAAATCATTGGGTGAGAGTTGGAGGGCACTTATTTTCTTTTTGGCTTAATTGGGTTTAATTCCTATTCCATCTTTGTATAGGCGGTATTCTTCTCTATTTGATATTAATTTTTTAAATATAATAATTATGTCTAATTTTGGGAATATTCAACAAATGTAAATGAGAGCTACATTTGTTTTTTACATAGATCTCTGAAGTATAAACATTGACAGTTGACATTTACAATATGTGCATTATTGCTACTGAACATTTGGATTGTATCCTCTTGTCTGTAATGCCATTTTAATATGATGTTCTCCTTTCTTTCTTCCTTTCTTGACCTCTGCTGATGCAGGTGGTGAATTTCCTCTGTCGAGTGCTGACCTGAGCCAGCTTACCAACTACAACTCTCCCTTAGTGTCAGGCTGGAGTCAGATACAACAGGGACCCCTTACAGCTGCTATACAAGCTGCTGGGATAGGCTCACACAACCTGTAAGTACACACATGCACACACACATACTTGTAAGCACCGGCAAACGGGGACTCTTGACTCTTTACCTGGAAAATGGGGACTCGCGAAAAACAAAGGATAGGGGGGTTCCTCATACAGCTAATGCACATCTAGGCCAGGGGGAGGGGGGTATCCAGGTAATATCACATGAGGGCGGTATAGTAGTTTTCTTGCCGATCACGACACACACACGATGTAAACCACACACTCCGATACACACACAAATTTCACATTTACATTCCAATCGGGGACGAGCTTCAGAACGGGCAGCAGTTCAATTAGTTACATTCTAAACGTGGACAAGCAGTGCTTTCTCATTGTAATTCTAACCGCGGACATCCGCAGTTGGAGTGTGTCCGCGATTAGATGGTGTTTTGTCACATGTATGTCCCCGATTTGGGGGTGTTTACAAACACATACACACCCACACAGAGACACATACAGACGCACATACATACATACATACATACATAAAGACAGACACCAAGTACAACTCTCCATTAGTGTCAGGCTGGAGTCAGATACAACAGGGACCTCTTTAATACAGCTGCTATACAAGCTACTGGGATAGGCTCACACAACCTGTAAGTACACACCACAGACGCACGTTAACACAGACAAACGTGCAGACAGACAGACAGGCAGGCAGACAAATGCATGTATTGTACAGGCAGACAGACAGCTGCTATACAAGCTGTTGGGATAGACTCACATTAAGTGTAAGTACACACACAGACACACATACACACACAGACACACATACACACAAGCATACACACACCAATACAGACAGACACATACAGGAACACACAACCACCCACAGAACATCTTGAGCTCTTTTGGTTTTTGAATGGTGCCACACTTTATAATCAGGATTTTTTATGAGTGAGGATTTCAGTGATTTCCGCAATGACTGTACAAAATGTTGCTGCAGTGAATTCATGTTAACTCATTGTTTCACTTTCTTATTATGACCTCACTCATGAAACAGAAACAGGCAATAAAGGTACCACAGTTATATGAATAGAGCATTGTGTCATCTCTGATTGTTCAATCATTAATTTATTCATTAGGCAGACAAATAAATTTTCTTGCAAGTAGAGTTAAAGATTCTCTTTCACTAATAAAATAATAATTTTGAATGAAATGGATGTATAACAAACAAGATAATTTACCTTCAAATTTGACACAACATTGAACCTAAATCAGATGAAATGTCATGAACGTTGTGTGGTCGAATTATGAAAGGAAACTGAAGATATTTGTATTATTATTAACTTATTTTTGTTGAGGGAATCTTGGAAAACTTTGCTTTTATGTTTTGGTAGGTGTTGAACATGTAGACATGTGGTATTATGGTTCAATCTGATTTACCTGTTTGTCCATAGCTTATTCATAATTTGATACTATTTATCCTTTGTTTGATTAGGACGCCGTCAACGTCGATTGTTCCGGTATTATGGTTCAATCTGATTTACCTGTTTGTCTATATAGCTTGCTCATAATTTGTTACTATTTATCCTTTGTTTGATTAGGACGCCCTCAACGTCGATGGGTCCACATGACGGAGGCGGGATGGACATGGACCAGATGAAGTGTGATATCAAGTGTGAGCCGGTCTCACCGCCCAAAGACAGCAGGAAGATGTCCATGCCACAACCCCTCGGCCACCACCACCAACACCACGGCTCTTCCCCCTCCTACCAGCACCAAGATGACATCAGGAAAGACCTGCCTCCCAGCAAGAGACCCCGTGTGGGCGAGGCATGGGTGTCATAAGACTCCCCTGGCTCCCCTCTATAGCTAGGCTGGGCTGGGCTGGGCTGGGCTGGGCTGGACCAGGAGTGCTTCTGAACTGATGAGAGGACTGAGAAGGGATGTCACATCACTTCTCTCTCTTCCCATTTATAAGCTACTCAGTCAGCCCGACAACCTGTCAGCCCACATGCAGGCGTGTCCAGTTATTGTGAAGCCAGTTTCCTCACGAAAAGGGAAAAAAAAGGACAGATACCCTGAAGGGTAGAGTGTAACCTGTGATGCTTGTTCTCCATTTTCTACCACCCTCGCTACACCAGTTGCAGAGGATTGTGGCTTCAGCATGTTCGTTTCTCATTCATCCTGCAGCCAAACTAACTGTCCAGCGCATCGGATGTGCCGATTGGGACGTTATCCCCTATGTTCCTTTGATGGACTACATTTCTATGGGAAGCACCCTTCAAGAAACACTCCTTACTCTCAACTACTTATGCTGGTTAAAACCCTTTTCTTGGTTTAAAGTTTCCACTCCTTTTTTTTTTTTAACACTTACAAAAGACCTCTTAGTGGTCTAAGGAGGAGGTATTAGCAAACATTGTGATAAATTTGATGTTCCCATACTCAGATGTCTTACCCACTCGTTCAAAGAATCATTTGAAACGGAGGCTGGGTGATAAAGAGTCCAATGGAAATAGGCAAACATTGTATTTAGGGGGCGCAACTCCCTAACTTTCCCAGTTGCAAAATCCATGTGAGAATGTATGCTGTAGCAAGGTTGTGTAGATTAATTTCCTGATGTTTTATTCTAATATTGTTTTTATTTGCTGTACATATGCAAACAAGTGTTATCACTGTGAAAACATGTCTTGCTTGTCTGTAACATATACCACATGGTGGAAAATGGAGTCGAGGGTTTACTGTGGTTGTGGAAGAAATTTCGGGTCAATTTTGCTCTATATTATTATATATTTTGTAATGAATTACAATGTAAAACAATTATATGACTGATATGTCTGTGTATTTGTAGGTATACAGAAACACACTTCATGTAGAAGGATTTAGGCAAACAATAGAAAGTGGAGATTGTGGATGGAAAGTTGAAGACTAAAAAGTGGGTGCAATTGCAAGGATATCCTGGAGGATATTGGTGGGAGAGATACAGATCACAATGATGCAGGAATGAGTGGAGCCTTGACTACATGAAGTGTTTTCTTCTGTGTTTACACGTTCAAGCCAAAGCAAATGTTTTTAGGAATATAGTAAATAAAGATATAGATAAACAAAAGGACAACAAGTTACTATTTTGTTAATAAAAGAGAACTTATGGAATTTGATTACAAATTCAATTGTTAAATCAAAACTTCAATCTCCATTTGGAATTGCCATTATTTTTCCTTGTACAACTCATGAGCTACTATGGTTATCAGATCTCCAATTGAAAAGGTTTTACATTTAGAGGCAGTCTTAAACTCGTGCAAATATTTCTGAACTTGTACTGTATTCCTTGAAACATTTGTTTTGGCTTTTATTGATGATAACTGTGTTCTTTGTCTTTGTGTATATGTATGTGTGTGTGTGTGTGTGCATGCGTGTGCAGGCATGCATGCATGCACTGCTCTTGTGTGATTCTATATCTTGAAACAATCTGAAGTAAATTTGTAGCTTAGCTGGAGCTCGTCATAAGGACGAGTCTTCTCTACGGACCTATCAACTGTTGATCAGTGTGTATGTGTTCGTTTGTACAGAGCAACAAAAAACAACTAAAAAGTGTCACTTGATTTATATGACGTATATAAAGAATTGCAAGGATTGTATATTTGTTTACGCTATCTGCATCAAATATTCACACTTAAGAAAATGTCTTGGTTATGTTTTAATAGCGTTTGAAGTTGATTTGTGTTACTTTGAAGCCTGTACATAAATGGAGGTATTTCTAGAAGCTCCAAGTCATATATAGATTCCTTTTTCTGTTTGGCTCATATTTGTTTCTATTCTTTTTTCTGTATGTCTTCTGATAATTTCTTTGAAAGCTTTGGATCTGAACCTGTTTTTGCACAATGCAGATAAATTGCAACCATTTTGTAGATGCAGCTGGAATTGAAAGTATTATTTCAATGTTGTAACCAGACGGTTCAACTGAAACTTTTGCCCAAGCAAGGCTTGGACATGTAGTGGAAACCAGGGGGTGTTTCACAAAGATTCTAAGTTGAACTTAAACTCTAAAATAAGTTGGACCTAACAATCATGGAAAGAGATTTGCAGCCTTGGAATAAAACATGTTCATATGCAAATTAATGCAATTATTTGAGATTTCTAACAACAACTTATATCAATAACTTCAAGGCTCCTTGATAATAATACATACTACTGTTTTTTTTTAAATCAAAGTGTATGCCTTTTTAAAAGCTTTCCATAATAGTTAAGTCCAACTTTAAATTTGTGTGAAACATCCCCTGGACTAGACATGCTTTGCTTCATTTGGATTTGCAAAAGAGGACTGAAATATACCGCTGTGAATGAATAGGATCAATTATCTTGGTAACCAACAAAATTCATAGATTGAATTATTTACTCGATGAGATATATATATGTTGTATAAATGCATTTTTGAAGAGATAACTACCTTTTTTGTAGAGTAATCAAAGTTTACCAAAGTGATTATTATTGTAAGGATGAGAGTGGAAGTGTGAGAAAGAGAGTTTAAATTTTTGAGAATGAGTTGAGTATATGAGTGAAAATATATTGCTTTGTGAATAGCACAATATAAAACAGCTCTATAGTGTGCAGGTTTGACAGTCAAATGGTCCGTGAGTGAAAAGCAAATAGTTGAGGGGTTCATTTTATCAAGCCATCAAACTATATTGAAACAATTGCTTTGAAGAATGAATTTAATTTCATTTGTTGATTTGTGGGTCTTTTGGTTGTGGGACCGTAGAGCAGAGACTGTCAAACCTTCTGACTAAAGAGCTGACACCTTTTAGAGTTGGAGTAGGTCTACGATTGTATTGCTTTGTAAAATATCATCGATAAAAGTGTCTAGATAATTATAATTTCCTTTTATATATTTGTTCTCTATTGAAGCATTCATCAGAGTTAATATGGATTATGAGATTTATTTATGTACATATGCCACGTCCGGTACAAAAGCTATCATTAAGAAATGTTTTGTTTTTTATGAGATAAAATCTGAAAGTCTAAAAAAATGAAATGTACAGAAATTTTATCGTTACAGCTGTGTTTGGTAAAAAAGCTTATATTATACTATCTCTATCAAATTTGTCTGATTTTTTGTTTTAGTTGATAACGTGTACAAGTTGTGAACCTATTATAGTATCTTGCTATTTGGTTGGTCATTTTATCATCCTGTAGATAACTGTATTACTATATTCTGTTTCTTGGCATTTTTCTGTTTGGTCAAAAGTTCTGTATTTTTTCTTCCAATGTTTTGTCATGCTCTGTAGTGTAGATGCATACACATTGTCACATGAATCATATCTTGGAAAACTGGTTAATTTGCAACAATGTGTCAGTTTTTAGTTTCTTTTTTATTTGGTTGTTTTTTTCTGTATGATAATTGTTGTTGCTACCTCACTCATAGAGACAGTCTCAATCTTTCATCAATTATTGGCTCCTAGCCATCTTTTAAAGCTCTATGGTTAACATGCAAAGTTTGGTTCCTCTTCTTAAAACACAATGAATAATGAATACGGAATGAAAAATAAAGACAATTTGAGATATATATTTGATATAAGATCCAAATAAGTTTCTTGACTGCTTCTTTTGAAGAAGCTAATCATGAATTATGTTTTGATTACATTTCTTTTAAAGATAGTTTTTTTTAATGCCATATCTTTTTCAAATATAATTAATCTAGGCAAAACAAAACAGCTAAAAAAGATCCTCAACACTTTGAGTTTCTGAAGCTTAGGAAACTGGAATTTGCAGGATAATCTTAAACCTTTTTATGACTTGCAATTTGACCATACATTTTTAAACCTTTTTATGATTTGCAATTCGACAATACATGTGTATTCATCGCACACAAGCTAATGCAGATATTGCTACCTGTGTATAAAAGCCGAAATGTTGGAACAAATTTGTTAAATGACAATTAAGGAAGGAGTTTATAAAGAGAGAGAGATGCTGCACTATTTTCTGTATCAAAAATCATTGGTTTTCTGATTTTTTTTTAACATGTGTTTTAAATATAAGTTGTGTTATTTTTTTTATCTTGCCTCTTTACTAAAACAGACATGAAATTGAAATAGTTTCCCCCTGAACGGGCAATGTGAAGATGCGAGAATTGAGGCCAGTTAGGAATCACTTGTTGCTCAAATTGGATGGGTTGTTGGGAATTAGGGTTGGGACCTCAAAATTGCATTAAAGGTAAAAGCTTGTATCATGTGGGCTTCACAATAGTTGTACAAATATGTGTAATTTGCCTCCTCATTATACTTTATGGAAAACAAAAAGTACTGTAAGCCAAGGAATGTGCATTTATAATATGGTGGTAAAGGATTAGGGTTAAAAAAAAAAGGTAATCTGCTTTGGATGAGCATTTTCTTCAATAATCATGAGCAAAAATAGAGTTTATCATGTGTTCCTTTCATCATTGTCTTACCTTTCTCAATACCAAAATATGAAGAAAAAAGAGGAAATTAATTGTAATGAGTAGATACACACATATGTAACTATAATGTTGGTAAGGAGGGTTCATGCACTGTAAACAATAGAATAATGAAAATTGTTGGATGCATGAAAAGGATGCGTAGCTGTCCTGGAATTCACTCTGGACTGATCTGGAAAATACTTGGGCTGGGGGGGGGGGGGGGGGGGGGGGGGTGTGTACATGAAGAATGCGTGTTACACCAACATCAACATGTCATCTTCAATCGGATTAAAATCACCAATAGTGAATCATTTCTTCAATCGAAGGTTGTCTCATATCTTTAGATTTCTCTTCACTTCTCTAGACACTTGTATCGTTCAACTTGTAGTCATGTACATCACACGTCTGTGCCTTATATGTCCTTGTCACGACCGTTACAATGTAGAGCTTGGAAGAGATCATATTTTTGTGTGAAACAGAAGTCTATAGTCCATAGTATTTTGTTGTTGAATAGTAACTGTAGATTCCACTGCCGTAGATCTGTGAGCTGTTTTGTTTGTTCAAAGGGCAGGGATGAGATCTATTTAATCACCCATATGAACAAATGACATGTCTGCAAATCAACGCTGGTGATAGATTCTAAGAAGTGAAATATTAAAGAAATGAAAGCAAGAAATGTGGCCATTCACTGAAAGTGGTCAAGTTGTGTGTGGTTGCTAACTGGCAGAGTATTGTTATAATGATGTCATTTGATGCACATGACTGAGTGGCACCCATGTCAAAGGAAATCAGTTATCAATCTTGTAACCCATTGGCATGCAGGAAGCTGGTATGTCATTCTGCACATTCTGTGTCATCTGGGGATGCTGCATCAAGAGTTGCACCCAATTGCATAGTTCTCAATGATCACAAATCTGAAAATGCGCCTAAATGTTGCAAATCTGATTGGCTCATATGCGCACATTTTCTGAGTTGCGTATAATTGCAACTTTGCAATTGATTGCAACTCTCGATGCAACACCCCTTGACTATCTTATAGACAATGTGTTAATTAGCAACAGGTGTGATGAATAGATTGATAAATGAAGGATATAATGTTACTGTGTAAGCATGCTGCAATGTCATTGACAATTACCTGTAGATAGAAACCAAGCCAAGCTTCCCTATGTGTTAGCTTCATTGATATCAAGTTCATGTGGATTTGTTGTAATGGTGTGTATTCAGCTATTGTATTAGCAAGTGCAGTGGATGGAAGAGTCTATTTCTTGAATTATCCGGATCAGGTTCTTTGTCTAGTATCTCAAATGAAATTGAAATTAAGAGGCAGGTTGATTAATTGTGCACATCTCACATTGCACATCTTCAATGGAATTGAAATTAAGAGGCAGGTTGGTTAATTGTGCACATCTCACATCGCACATCTTAAATGGAATTATAATTACAACAAATGATGCAAATCATTGTCACTAATGCTGCTCACAATCCCCCTCTCACTCTGTAAATATACTAATGTGCTGATGGACATCAACTTATAGCTCCTTTCTAAGATTTAAACCAAACAAATACTGTATGAAAATAAAATGGTTCACCAAGAAGCTTAGAACATTTTTGTTTAGAGGAGTAATCAGGTGTTAAAACCAACATTTGATTGCTTCAATTTCTGGTTCAAATAACCAGCTGAAATCTGTGCAAATGTTATCTCTGGTTTGGATCTGTGTAGAATGCCATACCAACATAAACCAGCCTGAAAGGGTTACAATGTACATCTCTCCATTTGTCAAATGCACCCTAATAATCTCTATAATATTAGTTCTGAACTGGACATTGGGACTTTGCTGCATTCATGTATTGGTAGTTCCATTAATATTCCATACATGAGGGTTGAGGTTTGTGAATTTTCGAGTCGGTCTTGTATGTTCCCCCGTGGGAAAAACTATGTCGTGATTTCTGTCAAACGTTAAGTAAAATTTATCTGTTTTCACCAGAATAGTCTTTTTATTTTTATTGCAATTTCCACTGCTTCCTTGTTAGGAAAAGTCTGTATTTTCACTTTGTCTTGCTGTATTTAGTCACATTTGTACAATCATTGATTAGTAACTTTATGGGAAAGACACTTTTGTTTTAAAAAGGATTGTAGTACTTATTTTTTATTTGTCACCTAAAAAGGACCAATCCACTTGTGTATATTTATGCTTGTGTGCTTTGAAACAAATTATGATTCTGTTATTTTTGTTTTTTTCCTTCCTTTCTGTCGCGGTCCTTGTCATGAAATGCTGTATCATATTCACATCTTCAATGTTGATAAGAGTCAATGATAATATGGAGTCATTTATATAATTTATGTTCAGTAATTCCTTGAAAAGGAACATCGAGCACATTTGAAATCAGATACATGTATCTCTTTTCTATGATACATAATTTTTATACTAATATAAAAAAACAATTGTGGAATAGTTGTATTCTTGTTCTTAATGTTTAAAAAGGATTGAATTTTGATAGATTTTTACAAGAAAAAAAGTAGACGAGTTATGAGGAATGGTTAATGTAAGAATTAGAACGTCATTGTGACTCTAGGTTTGCATAGAAATTAATGTTAAACCACCCTTGTGGGCGGTTCAGACTGAAATCTTATATACAAATAAGTATTTAACAAGTATTTCAAGTAACTTTTTCATAAAGTAACATGAATTTAAACATTTGTCCTTGTTTATATGCATCCTAAAAATGTAAAGACATAAAGAAACATGTTTTGAAATCCGCTCCATGAATACAGCTTTGTTCAACATGTGCACACACTCTTTATGCATGCACTAGAGAATATACTATGCCCTGAAGCTGGCTATGTGTTGTAAGAAAGGATTGACATTGCTGTTTGTGTGCGGATATCTCTGTGCTAGTGACCTTGTTTAGTCGCTTACAATATGTAGATGTTTTTATGTAGGGATACATTGCGATCAAGTATTACAGTCAGTGTGTACTACAAAAAGTGATATATTTTTGTTGACTATACATTGGAATGAAATGCAGGATATACGCACTGTTCTGTATTGATTGTAACCTCACAGATTTTAAGTAAAAAAAAGTTATACAAAAAATATTTGAGTGCAGATAGTTATATGTATGTTTCACAGCCTTTGTATATGTACATTATAATTAATCAGTTGTGGAATTACTATTAAAAAGATGATTTATCTTGAATCTCAACAGCTTGGGCATGTTTGATTTATGTTTTATTATCCCAATGTAGTGGTTCACCAACAAGTCCCTAATTCTGGTATGTTGTATTGATGTGTGATGTGTCTTTGAGAGAAATACCATACATTGTAAAACAAAGATAACATAGAATGGCGGGACAGGCAGAGAAGAGAAGTATGTGTATGTGGATTGAATGACGTAATGCATTAAAGGGAGAGATCCACTTTTGCAAGCCAAAATTCAAAAGTTGCGAGGTTATTGTCTTATATGAAAGGAAATGTCATTTAATAGCATGCCTGAAAAAATTAGGGCTTGAAATCTCTTTTTTGTGGAGTTATAGACCTAAAACTGAATAAACTGAGGGACGTCGGTTAATTAGGTACATACGTATTTTCGGCCGGTGAGTAAGTTCGTACATAGATTTCACGGAGTGCCAGATCGGTATGCATGACCCCTACGTGACCCGCGCTAGCTACGTGACCCGCGCATAAGTACTAATGTGTGAGCGTTTACCAAGCAAAATACCCAAACATCGCTTAAACTGACTACATGTAATTATATATTCTTTCTTTTTGAGATCTTTTTCCGTGACATACGTTAACAAATGTCGGCTTCACAATACCTTTACGAGAATTAATACTATATTGTTGTAATATTATGCTAAATCAGTTGAACTCCTTTATTGACCGATATATAGTTTAAATGGAGGGACGCATTCGTTTTTCATTCGTAGAATCCAAATTAGAGGGCTGTTCGCTCTGATTTTTTGTTTGCGTGTTACATTGATCCCCATCCGTCAACTGAAAGCTGTTCAGACGTTTTGTAAAAGTGGACCTGTCCCTTTAAAGAGGGTGGGATGTGTATTCAGTATACAGAGACTCGAGACGATGTATTTTTTCTTACATAGCTTTCAGTCGATCAAATTATTCCATGGGCTATGGTGGTGGTGATGCTGCTGCTGCTGCTGCTGCTGCTGCTGCTGCTGATGATGATGATGATGATTATGATGGTGATGATGATGATGATCATGATGATGCTGCTGATGATGATGATGGTGATGATGATGATGATGATGATGATTTTGATGGTGATGATGATGATGATGATCAACCGTTGGAAGAGTGTAAGAAGTAGCGCTTGAAATGCAAAAACAACTATCTCGATTACATAAATAAATTTGTTATTTTGCGCTCATCAATTAAAACGTAAATTCGCAAAGCAATACAAACTACAAAAATAGCATCGACTTATCATCTTGTATGGGAATGATTGATGCATAATTGCATATCAAGTGAAACTACTTTGAAGTGTCCACCGATTTTATTGAAAAGGGAAAAGAATTAAAGGACATGACGGAGGAGTTTTAAAAAGCAAATTCATGGAAACGACGAACATTGACAGTTACAGATTTAGCTTCCACCCCTCGTCAATCACATCGCGAATTCAAAAAAGTGAATTCGATCACGGAGTTCTGTGCAATTCATTTTTAGAAACACTTTCAACTCAAGATGAGATAAGAATCATAACGCAAAGCAAGAGCTCCGTCCAGTGAGATGGGACGGCAATTCGATCTCGTGCTGGCGACATTGTCTCTGTGTCTTTATATCAAGCCTTGTCTTCCGTTGTCGCATGTATTTCAGTGTGACAGAAAAACAAGAATTGGAAACCTACGTGACGAGTGTTGTTGTTCATTGCACCTCGGACCAATATTGGACAACAACTGATACATTAGAGTTGATTCGATCTGATGATATTGTGATAGGGAAATGTGGGTCTAATGGTTGTAGCTCTAACAATTGCTTCATATGGTGTTACGTCGGAGAAGAACATTTTAGACTTGAACTGTGTGGATTGAAATGCCTGTGCTTCAGTATCAAAGGTCCGCTTCTTGAAACCTTTTACTGCGAATATTACATAAATATCAGCCGTACTCAGAGATATCTTGCACTAAATCTGTCTGACAACAGTCCTTCCAATGAACCAACCAACAGTGATGAAAATTTGAATTTCTCAACGGTAGAAACCGACATAAATCATGGAAGGCAAACTATGGCGCCCCTGGAGGCCCAATCCATTTCTATTCCATCGACGGAAGAATCGCATCACGCTGCCATTAGTATGAGAGAAGAAAACAATAATAAAGACGTAACTAACTGTACCTGCAATTGTAACTGTAAACATTCTGTCACGAATACATTACTCCTCAGTATCACGCTTGCCGTGTCCCAGGTGGCGGATCTAGCTTTTTGCCAAGGGGGGGGGGGGGGGGGGGTTGACCCAATGACGATGCATCGTCCACTTGCCGCGAAGCGGCGAATTCTTTTTGGTATTTTGAACCCCCGTAAGTGATTCTTTGTCACTTTCGTCCACTTGCCGCGAAGCGGCGAATTTTTTTTGCTATTTTGAACCCCCGTAAGTGATTTATTTTCCACTTTTTTTCACTTTTTTTCTTTGATACATTTTCCAAGGGGGGTTTAAACCCCATAAACCCCCCCGTAGATCCGCCACTGTGTCCGCTACGATCCTGTTAAGTGGTGCAACACTCACTGGTCTCATATTGGGAAGGTGGAAAAGGAAAGTATTAATTGCAAGTAAAACTGATCTTGATCATGGAATTAATATCGACACCCGAAGATCTAAGGACACAAGTGACAGCTTGCAAATGCAGTCTCCAATGGCTGACCAACATGTCCAATATCCGCTGAAAGATGGAAGACAGCATTCAGAGATTACGTCCAATGAATACACACCAGACATGCCAGATCTAGATGGAACTAATCGAGAGCCAAGTATTGGGATATCACCCCAAGCAACAAACATTGGAGGGACAACAGGGAGCAACACAGGAACCAAAACGGAGTCACAGAGAGCCGCGCGACGGGGTGGAAGGTGCGTACTGTTATATCGATGACATTGTGAACAACACAACTGGACCCACATTTGAAAGCCCCGAACAGTCAGACGTTCTTGATTCCTCGGATCCACGTAAAGAATCTAATACTCTGGAACACTCTACCCTTGACAACAAGTCTACGGCGTTTCATCTGATTGGTGCTGAAGCAATGAATCCATAATTTCAGTTCATTGGGACTCGCCAGGCAGATATCAGTGTTGATGTTTCCATGGATCCGTTGCGTCCTAAGCTTCCAATACCTGAATGTGATGTTGGGTATCCAATCAGTCACGTGTATCAAAACACAGCTCGTACTCGTCATGGATTAAAATCAACCACTCCAGAACCAGCGACTTTCCCGGAGCCTCCACCATTGTCTTTTAATCCATAACTTAAATAAATAATTACCGATAATAACACAAAAAATATCATTAAAAAGAAGACATGACTGGACTTTATATACGGCCATTTACTAATTGTAGACACTTAATATATTACTCGCTTGTAAAAAATACAGTCACATTGCACGAATAATCTTAATCTTTGATAATTAATAATACATGTATGTCTGGAAATTAAATATTTGTTTTGTTTTGAATAGTTTACACTATTTACGGTTTACAAAGTTTTCGACCTTGCTTAGAACAAAAAACACGTTCCATCACCAAGGAAAGGTGCTTTCTACTCTCTTCCTTTAGCTACGACACTGGAGAGGAAGAAAGATCAGAATAATACGGGGAGAATGGGTCACACTGTGATGGGAGGAGGGAGGGGTGGGTTGGCTGGTGGTACAGGGAGAGCACTTTCCCCTAACGCCCTCTCCCTTTTAGCTACGTAACTATAGAGGGCAACATATCAGCAAAGAGATGTGAATGGTTTTAAAAAGCACTCTTATTTCAAGTGTAACTTAAAACAAAAATTAATGTAAGTATCTGAAAGCTAAAGTTAAAGGAGACGTCCGGACGATTTGTAAAAAATTCTACCATAATCTACATAAATCAAAGACCAAAACTACCTACTTTTAATAAAAAAACACCCTCCAAACCTGTCACAATCGAATTTTTAGTGTCACTAGTTTTGAATCGTAACTGTTCACTTTCTGTACGCTAGCGAGAAAGATCACGTGACGGCGTGGCGTATCAGCCTCACTTTGCGCGCGCTACCGCGGTGAAGCGGCTGCTATATTTTGCTTCACTTACTTGCTAAAATGCCGATGTGTCAAGCGTTTGGATGTTCGAATAAGCCAGGCAATGGCCAGAAAAGGAGTTTTTTCGCCATTCCCAACCCAGCAAATGAGAGGGAAAGGTGCCCTAGATGGCTCGCCAACATTGGAATTGGCACATTTGACGTAAAAACTTACAAATATTGCAGGAATCGAGTCGTCTGTGAGGATCATTTCGAGCCGGAGTGAGCACTAGAAGGTCTGCCAGAGTTTCGGCAGGCCCCGCGCTGCGAGAGAGGTAGCTAGCGAGCGCGCCAACTGCCTTGTAAGTTACACTCTTAAAAAGTGCCGAAAAGGAACGAAAATGCAAGATTATCACGATCGCACCTATTCTAGACTATCTCTTATTTTACTTACATGTTTGCAAGGCTTTTAAAACAAATACGAGAACAATTACCTGCAAAAACGGCAAAAAAATGAGCTGATAATCTCCCGATAATTTCCTAACTCGCTCGGACCAGATGAACTGAACCTAGCGCTCTTTTGTTGCCAATTTGCGAATGGGGTAGACTACGTGTATGATACGCATACTACACGTTATATGATATCGCAGCCCAGAATTTGGCAACGTTCGCGAACGATCTGATTTTCTGCTATTTTCAATCGCTTAGTGAAAGTCTCGCTCGCGTAACAAGCGCTTGAATTTTGAATGTTTCACTTCGGGAAAAGTAATATTTTGCTCAAAACTGAGGTAATTCTGAATGTTCTGTAACTATATTTCCGTAAATATTGTTACATAAATCCAGCAAAGCATCGATACTTGTCATTTTATTGCCGTATAAAAAGATGAATTTGAGCGCGAAACACTGCATTTTTGCAGACCGCTTTATGAGATTCGATCGGATAAAGCCGCCGCGCAGCAGCGGTTCAGCTGCCTGTGCTGCGCTGGCGGGCGGCCGGACGACCGCGGGCTGCAAATTTTGCGGCAGAGGGCTGATGAAAGTGAGGCTGCTACGTCATGCGCAATGCATCCTGGGACAGATTCTACTCGAGGCTGCTCGCGGCCGATTCGAACAAGAAGAATTACCTTATTTTTTCGAAAACTGATTGTGAATGATTCTGATGGTCTTTTCTCATCGGGAAAAAGGTTATAGACTCCTAAAATATTGTACTTTCCCCTGGAATCTGCTGAAAATCGTCCGGACGTCCCCTTTAATCAATCAAATCTCGCACTAATAGAATAAAATAATAACAAGCGCATCGTGAATAGTTATCTTGTGAAACTAAGGGTGAAACTGTAATAAACTATCCAACAATCTTAATGCATGATTGAAAATGAACTGAAGGAGGAGTTTGAAAGTGCACAGACGAAAGTAACTTGGTAACTATACAAATATAAACCTCGCCATTCCTGCGTCTTATTTATCAAATGAGAATTCAAAGCAGATTTATCACATTTTTATCTGCACCACAGCTGCCAAAACGCAGTTTTCAATAATTCAATGTGAGAGGAAAGTATTACTCAAAGGATTGAAGAGCTCCAGAAAGATAGGATGGCTATTGGTTCTCGTGCTGGTGGCGCTAGCCTCGTGTCTTAATTTCAAACCTTCTTTTTCATTGTCTGTTCAGTGTATGAGAACAAATGAACTGGAAACCAATGGGACGAGTGTTGTTGTTCAATGCATCACGGATGAATACTGGAAATCAGCTGATCCATTCAAGTTGATTCGATCTGATGATACGGTAATTGGAGGATGTGGTACGAACGGTTGCAGTCCGAATTATTGCACCGTTTGTGTATTGCTGATACCGAACACCGTCAGCATGTTGCTCTTGAGTTGTGTGGGTTCGAGTGTTTTATATTCAGTATCACAGATCCACTGCTTGTATCTGATTTCGGTGAGTACTACATTCGTGTCAACGCTACTGATAGATTCCTTGCATTTAATCTGTCTGAAAACATGCTCTCGGAACAATCAGTTCTCACAAATACCACAGGAAAGCATATCGAATCTACAGGGCAAACACTAACGTACCTGGAAACATCAACATTTATGACAGAACAATCGCAACATACTGAAGTTAGTATAGTGGGAGAGAGGGACGAAACAATAGACGCAACTAACTGTACCTGTAGTTGTAACTGTCAACATTATGTCACAAACATGACAAATACAGTACTTCTGAGTATCGTCCTCGTAATATCCACTACGACTATGCTAAGTAGTGTAACACGAATGGGCCTGAAACTCCGTAGAGGCATACATAATCGATCCGCTCCGGGCCCAAAAGATCTGGATCATGGAAGCATTGACACACGAAGACCGAAGGACTCAAACGACAGCTTGCAGACGTTGTCACAGCAGTCGGATCATTCGGAAAGTTTGAATTTGACGCACGAGTACATGCAATCCCTAATGCCTAGCCAATTCCCTCTGAAAGACCTAAGAGGATATTCGGAGAGTTCTTCGTCAAATGAATACACTCCAGATGGAACTGATCGAGAGCAGAGTGTTGATATATCTTCACCAGCAAAAGATATTGGCAAGCAAAAACCGAGAATTACAGTTGCTTCCTACACGCAAGATATTCATGATGGAAAGCCCAGTATTTCTTCTGACCCCGGACGAGTAGATGTGAGTAAGTGCATGAAGCAACACCAGATAGCGCCGAAGGCATCCCAAGAGAATCCCAGACAGCCAAATGACGCGATTGAAAGTGCGTACTGTTTCATCGATGACATTGTTCACGACAAAAATCAAGCTACATCTACACAATCTGATCGGTCAGAATTGATTGATTCCGTGAGTCCACAATATCATGAAGAATCGCAGCCGCCGAAACAATGCTCCTTTGACAACAAGGCTTCGCTTCATCCTTTCGGTCCTCAACCAATCAGTCCATCATTTCAGTTCGATGAAACCCACCATGCAGATCTTGGTGTTGATGGCTTGTTTTGTCCTGGGCGTGGAAAACCGGAAGGTGATGGAGAATATCCCACCAGCCACGAGTATGAAAACACAGCTCGCAGTCGTCACGGGTTTAAATCAACCGCTTCAGAACTAAAGACTTTCCCGAAGCCTCCGCCATTGCCTTTTAATCCAGAACTCAAATGAAATGTTAGCGACAATAACACAAACATAACATTCAATAGAAGGCATGACTGGACTATATACGGCCATTTACTAATAATTATTGTATACACTTTATATATTACTCGCTTGTAAAATACAGTCACATTGCACGAATAAATTAAATCTTTGATAATAAATAATACATGCATGACTGGAAATCAGCCTTTGTTTTGTGTTGAATAGTTTACATGGACTTCCTAAAAGAAGCCTCAGCAGTGAACATTTTCGACCTTGCTCAGAAAAAAAAACATGTTACATCTCCTAGGAAAGGTGCTTTCCACTCTCGTCCTCCCTCTTTTAGATACGTCACTGGAGAGGAAGACAGATCAGAATAAGACGGGGAGAATGGGTCACACTGTGTAGGGAGGAGGGAGGGGGGGGGGGGGGGGGGTTGGCTGGTGGTACAGGGAGAGCACTTTCCTCTGTTGCCCTCTCCCTTTTAAATACGTTACTATAGAGGGCAATATATCAGCAAAGAGATGTGAATGGTTTGACAATTATCTGAAAGTAAAAGTAAATCAATCAAATCTCGCACTTAAACAAATATAACAAGCGCATCTTGTGAAACTGAGGGTGAAACTATCATAAACTATCCAATTTGAATGTACTGGGAACGAACTGAAGGGGGAGTTTGAAAGTGCATTTAAATAGTACAAAAAGGGATATAGAAATATAAACCTCTTCTTTCCTGCGTAGTTGATCAAATCGAGAATTCAAAGTGGTGCGAACCGATCGCAGATTTCTTTACAACAAATTAAAGATATTTGCAACACAATTTAATGCCATTTAGGTGACCTGCAAAAGTCCTAGCTTTAATTCAAAAGGAGATATTATTACTCAAAATATCGAAGAGCACCAATCAATAAGATGGGACGGCTAGTGGTTCTCGTGTTTGTGGTACTAGCCTCCTGTCTTTATATTGAACCTTCTCGTTCATTGTATGTTCAGTGTACGAGAAAGCATGAATTGGAAACCAATGGGACTAGTGTTGTTGCTCAATGCATCACGGATGATTACTGGAGAACATCTGATAGATTAGAGATGCATCGATCTGATGACACTGTATTTGGGAATTGTGGTTCTAATGGTTGCACCTCGACATTTTGCACCATGTGGTGTAACATTGAATACGAACACAGTCATCATTTTGCTCTTAAATTGTGTGGGTTCAAATGCCTTATATTTAGTATAAAAGATCCACTGCTTGTAACTGATTTCGGTGAGTACTACATTCGTGTCAATCCTGCCGTTCGATACCCTGCATTGAATCTGTCTGAAACCATATCATCGGGACAATCAGTTCTCACAACCACCATCGGAACGCATACAGAATATGTAAGGCAAACCCGGGCACACTTAGAAACATCAGCCTCTATGGCAGAACAATCGCAACATACTGACATTAGTACAATGGAAGAATATGACGAAACTGTTAACACATATAACTGCAGCTGTAGTTGCAATTGTCAACATTCTGTCACAAACATGACAAATACAGTACTTCTGAGTATTGTTCTCGTAATATCCACTACGACTATGCTTAGTAGTGTAACACGAATGGGCCTGAAACTCCGTAGAGGCAGAAAGAATCGCTCCGCTCCGCGCCCGAAAGATCTAGATCATGGAAGCTCTGACACCCGAAGATCTAAGGACATACACGACAGCTTATCGCAGCTCTACGATCATTCGGATAGTTTGAATTTGACGCACGAGTACATGCAGTCCCTGATGTCTGCTGAAGACTTCTTGAGAAGCCACACAGACCGTTCAGAGAGTTCCACGTCAAATGAATACACAACCGACGTCACTGGTCTGGAGCATAGTATTGAGATGACTTCCTACGCATCTAAAATTCCTGACCAGAATCCATGTGTTAAGATTTCCTCTGGGAAAGAAGCTGGGAAGTGTAAGAAGCGCCACCAGGTAGCAACAAAGACATCCATAATGATGTCTAGACAGCCGGATGACGCGGTTGAAGGTGCGTACTGTTCTATCGATGATATCGTTAGCAACAACAACCAAGCCACATCTATAATGTCTGATCAGTCAGAAGTTCTTGATTCCTTGATTCCACAATGTGATAACAAATCGCAGCCACTGAAACAACGCTCCCTTGACAACAAGTCTACGCTTCATCCTATTGGTCCTCAACCATTGAATCCATCTTTTCAATGCGATCGGACTCTCCAGGCAGATATCGGTGTTGATGATTCGTATCATACTGGGCTTGAACAACCGGAAGATGGTGGAGAGTTTACCTGCGGCCATGAGTATGAAAACACACCTCGAGGTGGTCGCGGCTTGAAGTCTGCCACCCTAGACATGTTAGAACCAAAGACGTTCCCGGAGCCTCCGCCATTGCCCTAATTAGCATGTAGAGATTAAATAAAATAGGAAGACCCGGCAGTGATGGTGGATATTCGTCGATCACGTATGGTTACACAGCTCGTTAATGATTTGCTGTGTCCTGAGCTTGGAAACCTCGAAGCTTATATCTGTATGCCACCACAGTCCGTTGCGCCGTGTTACTGAAGAAACCGCTCCAGAACTAGACTTTCCCGAAGCCTCCGCCAATGCCATATCATCTAGAGATTAAATAATAATCGGTGTAGATGGTTGCGTTCTAAGCTAGGAAGACCAGGGAGTCATAAAAGTCATTCTGGTTATCTCGTCGATCACGAGAATGATCACACACCTCGTTGTCGCTCCTGAATTAGAAAGTTTCCCGAAGCCTCCGCCATGGCCTCAATGTTCACACGTAGAAATAAACATAGCACGAAATAATTTAATCTTTTAGTAGTCAATAAAGAAAATATATGGCTGAAGTATAATCTTGTCCCATTTTATTTCAGATAAGTTGTAAACATAGTAAATATGTAAATATGTGTGTTGCTTGTTTTTTTACATGTGAAGAGCTCACTTCCAAAAGGCACTAAATCCACTTTCCATAAAAATTGAGTTAACGATATATCTACATGTAATCTACTTAGCTATCTAGAAATCCACATTTTACGACAAATAACTCACTCAAAATCAAAATTAATTATAGAAAGCTTAATGTTCATATTCCCATAGGCACGTGTACAAAGTGGGACAAAGAAACCTGTTTTCCTCGGAAGTTGAAAACGTGCATTGAGCTCCTTTTGGTTGAAAGCTCTTCATGTATTATGTTGTAAAATATTGATACGATTTCGCACGGATGTGGCTCAAAATCAAACTCAACTTTAAAGAGTAAAACATCTCTCATAACTAATCCAACCTTCATTTTTATACGAGAAATCAATGTCTCAAGTGCCTTTTGGAAAATTACATTTTAGCAAAACATAATCATTATCATTATCATTGTTATGTTATAATCATTATCATGCAAATCTAAAGATAATAGTGATATTCGATAAATGAGGGTACAGATAACAATATGAATGTTTTACAGTCTAATTACAATACTTATACTGACTTTAAAATAAACTAATACGTTCAGAAAATACTATTGAAATAGTTTATTGCTTCCTCTGATGGCGTGTGGTGCAGGTATGTCATGTATGTGTAGTGCGTGTATTCTGTAGAATGTCGATTACATCAACTTTTACTTCCTGTTTATATTTTGGGCAAAACGGGGGAAAGGGGGAGCGGGCAACATCACTTAAATACTGAAAATAGAGTTATGTTTTTTTTGCTTCTAGAGGTGTCTGCATATTGACGTTACCCGTAGCTACCCTACTGGAAAGAAAGCAATGACAGAACAAAGAGAGTAGGTTAAGGTTGGAGTTGGGGTAGGGGGTGGGGTTCAGGGAGGGGGAAGGGGTGGGGGTTCAGGGAGGGCACTCTTCTCCCTTGCCCTCTCCCCGTAGATACGTCGCTGGAGAGAGAGATGATTATCAGCCTAAGACAGAGTGTCGATACTACAATAAATAGGAGTGTTTATATAGATAAAGAGATATCAGTGTCGTGATTGCTGTATTCTTTTTTTTAATGGAAAGGAGATGTGAGCGATTTGACAAAACACTCTTATCTCAAGTGTTATTTAAAACAAAATATACATAAGTATCTGACAGTCTGAGTAAATTACATTGGCAAAGCGAAACAACAGTACTTAAGAGGGTTTAAAAGGTATTTAAATGTTTAAAAATATAATTATACTCTTTGCCTATTTTTTTTCTCTGTGACCATTCTAGTAAATCAATCAAGACTCGACATATAAACAATAATCAATGTAACACGAAACGCACTCTTGATACAAATCCAACTAACATAAATTATCGAACGATGTTATTGAGGAGTTTAAAAGTTTGCAAGTGCTTACCAAAAAGGTACCTTGACAGCTATAAAACAAGCAAACCATTTACTTTTCCCGTATCTTAATCAATCACATCGGGTGATATAAAGCATTGGAAACGAATCTCCTTTCCTGAGCAATAATTTCGGGATATACATGTGAAAAGGCCAACATGCCTGTTACCTGTATTACTATACCTGTTTCAATATAAGCGAAGAATACCTAAATAGGACAGTCAGTGAGATGGGACGTCTATTACTTCTTCTGTTGGCGGAACTGTATTTGTGTCTTTACATGAAGCCCTGCTATCCGTTGTCTGTTCAGTGTGAGAGAAAGCATGAACTGGAAATCAATCTGACGAGTGTTGTTGTTCGGTGCATCACGGATGAATACTGGACATCAGCCAATGAATTAGAATTCATTCGATCTGATGACACGGTGATTGGAGATTGTGGTTCCCAGGGCTGCAGTCCAGAACATTGCTACATATGGTGTAACACTGAGAGCGAGCAAAGTCACCACTATACAATAGAACTATGTGGCCTGAAATGTGTTTCCTTCAGTATCAAAGGTCCGCTCCTTGAAACTGATTATGGCGAATATTACATTTCCATCGATCCTGCTGAGAAGTATCTTGCATTGAATCTGTCTGAAGCCAGAACTTCCACTGAACCAACTACACGGGATGAAGCAAACCAAACCGGACAGCCATTGATCTCCCCTAAAAGTGAAGCTGGCCAAGATCCTGAGAGCCAAACACCCACGACCATTAAAACCTCATCCATATTAATTTCATTGACAGACCAATCGCAGCATACTGACATAAGCACCGTGGTCATGGTGGTAGAAGACAACAAAACGGTTGAAAGTAATGACTACTCATGTTGCTGTAACAACTCTATCACGAATACAATACTGCTGAGTATCATCCTCGTAATATCTACTACGATCTTGTTAAGCAGTTCAACGCGCACTGGACTGAAACTGCGAAGGAGCAGGAATAATCGATTCACTCCTCGCCCAACAGATCTGGATCATGGAAGCATTGACACCCGACGATCTAAGGACACAAACGACAGTTTGCAAAAGTTGTCGCAGATGTCTGATCATTCGGATAGTTTGAATTTGACGCACGAGTACATTCCATCTCTGATGTCTGCTGAAGACTTCTTGAGAAGCCACACAGACCGTTCGGATAGTTCAACGTCAAATGAATACACAACCGACATCACTGGTCGGACGCCTATAATTGAGATGACTTCATACGCATCTAAAAATCCTGACCAGAATCCAAGTGTCAAGATTTCCTCTGATACCGGGAAAGAAGCTAGGAAGTGTAAGAAGCGCCACCAGGTGGCAACAAAGACATCCACAATGATGCCTAGACAGCTGGATGACGCGGTTGAAGGTGCGTACTGTTCTATTGATAATATCGTTAGCAACAACAACCAAGCCACATCTATAAAGTCTGATCAGTCAGAAGTTCTTGATTCCTTGATTCCACAATGTCATGAGAAATCGCGGCTTACGGAACAACGTCCCCTTGACAACAAATCTACGCTTCGTCCTGTTGGCCCTCAAGCATTGAATCCATCATTTCAACATGATTGGACTCTCCAGGCAAATTTCGGTGTTGGAAAACCGGGAGATGGTGGAGAATTTACCACCGGCCACGAGTATGAAAACACACCTCGAGTTCGTCGCGACTTGAAGTCAACCACTCTAGATATGATTGAACCAGAGACTTTCCTGAAGCCCCCGCCAATGCCTTAGCATGTAGAGATTAAATCAAATATCGAGTTGATGATTCGTTGTGTTCTAGGCTAGGAAGACACGGCAGTGATGGTGGATTTTCGTAGATCACGTATGGTTACACAGCTCGTTAATATTTTGCTGCGTCCTGAGCTTGGAAACCCCGAAGGTGATATGGTTATCTTACCAGTCATGTGTATGCCACCACAGTCCGTTGTCGCCGTGTTGTTGAACAAACCGCTCCAGAACCAGACTTTCCCGAAGCCTCCGCCATTGCCATTTCATCTAGGGATTGAATAACAATCGGTGTACATGGTTACGTTCTAAGCTAGGAAGACCAGGGAGTCATGGAAGTCATTCTGGTTATCTCGTCGATCACGAGAATGATCACACAGCTCGTTGTCGCTCCTGAATTAGAAAGTTTCCCGAAGTCTCCGCATGTCCTCAATGTTCACATGTAGAAATAAACATAGCACGAATTAATATAAGTGTCGGAAGTCAATACAGACAAAGCATGGCTGAGGTATAATTTGTATATAATCTTGTCCCATTTTATTTCAGATATGTTGTAAATGTGTAAATATGTGCATTGCTTGTTTTGTACATGTATGATGTTGTAAATTATTGATACGATTTCGCACGGATGGGGCTCAAAATCAAACTCAACTTTAATGAGTAAAACATCACTCATAACTCATGCAACCTTCATTTTTTACACGAGAAATCAATGTCTCAAGAGCCTTTTGGAAAACGTACAGTTTAGAAAAACATAATCATTATCATTATATTTTTTATGCTATAATCATTGTCATGCAAATGTAAAGATCATAGTCATATTAAATATATGAGCATATCTTATATAACGATATGAATGATTTACAGTCTAATTATATTACATATACTGAATTTATAATAAACTAATCCGTTCAGAAAATACTATTAAAATAGTTGCTTCCTCTGATGGCCTGTGGTGTAGGTATGTCATGTATGTGTAGTGCGTGTGTTCCTTATAATGTTGATTACATCGACTTTTACTCCCTTCTTATATTTTGGGCAAAACGAGGGAAAGGGGGAAAGGGGGAGCGGGCAACATCACTTAAGTACTGAGAATAGAGTTATGTAATTTGTTTTTGTTTTTCTAGAGGTGTCCACATATTGACGTTACCCGTAGCTACCCCACTGGAAAGAAAGCAACGGCAGAACAAAGATAATAGGTCAAGGTTGGAGTTGGGGTAGGGGGTGGGGAATGGGTGGGGGTGGGGGGGGGGTGGGGGTTCAGGGAGGGCACTCTTCTCTCTTGTCCTCTCCGCATATATACGTCGCTGGAGAGAGGGATGATTATCAGCCTTAGACAGAGTGTCGATACCACAATAATGGGGAAAGAGATATCAGGGTCGTGATTGTTGTATTTTTTATTTTGTTAATGGAAAGTAAATGTGGACGATTTGACAAAACACTCTTATCTCAAGTGTTATTTGAAAAAAAATTACATAAGTGTCTGACAATTTGAGTAAATTACATTGGCAAAGCGAAACAACAATGCTTAAGAGGGTTTTAGAAGGTTATCTAAATGCTTAAAAATATAGTTATACTCTTGACATATTTTTTTTTGTCTGTGACCATTCTAGTAAATCAATCAAGACCCGACATATATAAACAATAATTAATGTAGCACGAAACGCACTCTTGATACAAATCCAACTCACATAAATTATCGAACGATGTTATTGAGGAGTTTAAAGGTTTGCAAGTGCTTGACAAAAAGGTACCTTGACAGCTATAGAACAAGCAAATCATTTACTTTTCCGTATCTTAATCAATCAATCGGGTGATATAAAGCATTGGAAACAAATCACCGTTACTGAGCAATCATTTCGGGATATACATGTAAACAGGCCAACATGCCTGTTACCTGTAATATTATACCTGCCTCAATATAAGCGGAGAATACCTAAATAGAGCTCCAGTCAGTGAGATGGGACATCTATTAGTTCTTCTGTTGGCGAAACTGTATTTGTGTCTTTACATGAAGCCCTGTTATCCGTTGTCTGTTCATTGTGAGCGAAATGAGACGAGTGTTGTTGTTCAGTGCATTACGGCTGAATACTGGCCAGTAGCAGCTAAGGTATTAGAAGTCGTTCGATCTGATGACACGGTGATTGGAGCTTGTGGTACCCAGGGATGCAGTCCGGCACATTGCTATATATGGTGTGACACTGAGAGCGAGCAAAGACCCCATTATACAATAGAACTATGTGGCCTGAAATGTGTTTCCTTCAGTATCAAAGGTCCGCTCCTTGAAACTGATTATGGCGAATATTACATTTCCATCGATCCTGCTGAGAACTATCTTGCATTGAATCTGTCTAAAGCCAGACCCTACACTGAACCAACTACACGCGAAGAAGCCAACCAAACCGGGCAAACATTTATCTCCCCTAAAAACGAAGCAGGCCAAGATCCTGCAAGACAAACATCCACACCCCTTGATACCTCAGTCATTTCAATTTCTTCTACAGAACAATCGCAGCATATTGACATGAGCATCGTGGTAGGAGACAACAACGCGGTTAAAAGTAATAACTACTCATGTTGCTGTAATAACTCTGTTACGAATACAATACTGCTGAGCATCATCCTCGTAATATCCACTATGATCCTGTTAAGCAGTGCAACGCGCACCGGCCTGAAACTGCGAAGGGGCAAAAAGAACCGCTTTAATCTTCGCCCAACAGATCTGGATCATGGAAGCATTGAAACCCGACAATCTAAGGACACAAACGACAGCTTGCAGAAATTGTCGCAGCTGTCTGATCGTTCAGATAGTTTGCATTTGACGCACGAGTACATGCAAGCCCAGATGTCTGCTGAAGACTTCTTGAGAAGCCACACCGACCGTTCAGAGAGTTCAACGTCAAATGAATACACAACCGACGTCACTGGTCGGACGCCTGGAATCGAACTGACTTCCTACGCATCTAAAAATCCTGACCAGAATCCAGGTGTCAAGACTTCCTCTGACACCGTGAAAGAAGCTAGGCAGTGTAAGAAGCGCCACCAGGTGACAAGAAAGACATCCACACTGATGCATAGACAGCCGGATGACGCGGTTGAAGGTGCGTACTGTTCTATCGATGACATCGTTGACAGAAATCAAGCAACATTTACAAAATCTGATCAGTCAGAAGATCTTGATTCATTGAATCCACATGAGGAATCTCAGAAGCCGAAACAACGTTCCCCTGACAACAAGTCTATGCTTCATCCTATCGGTCCTCAACCGTTGAGTCTTTCACGTCAGTTCGACGAGGCCTGCCATGCAGATATCGGTGTTGAGGGTTTGTGTCGTACTGGGCGTAGGAGACCGGAAGGTGATGGAGAATATCCCACCAGCCACGAGTATGAAAACACACCCCATAATCGACACGGCTTTAAATCAGCGACTTCACAACCAGATACATTCCCGAAGCCTCCGCCATTGCCTTTCAATTTAGACATTGACTGACACATTGGTGTTGATGATTCGTGGCGTCCTGTGCTTAGGTAGAATGAAGGTTACGGTGGATCTCGTCGACAAAGAGTACGATCACACAGCTCGTTGTCGTGGCTGCGTCGTTGAACAAACCGCTCTAGAACATAGTTTTCCCGAAGACTCCGCAATTGTCTTTGTGTTAATATGTAAACTAAACTCATATCACTAATTATCGTAATCGTTAACCATATACACTCAGCACAAAAAGAAAGTAAACACCTTTTCAAGTTCATATACTTTTTCATGGAAGATTTTATCAGAAACAAATAAATTATATATCATATTAAAGGATATTTTATTGTTTTTCAACCTGGTATGTGAATACAAATTGAAATTTTACACATGAGTGAACACATTTATTTGTCTGCTCTAAGGTGCAAAAGTGAAAATTGCAAAATTGCAAACAAAATATTAAAACGTCATATTGCCAGAAAAGTTAAACAAAACACGATAATGGTTTGCATGGTTCATTGCACTTGAAAAGAAAATCATTAAAAAGAGTAATCTTTGTTTGTTAAGAGTCAGTATCTTTCTTTCTTTGCAGTGTTTCTTTCTTTCTTTCTTTCTTTTTTGTTTTTCTTCTTTCTTTCTTTCTTTCTTTCTTTCTTTCTTTCTTTCTTTCTTTCTTTCTTTCTTTCTTTCTTTCTTTCTTTCTTTCTTTCTTTCTTTCAAGTCAATATCTTGTTGGGCCACCATAACTGTTAAACAGCGCAGTCCATCGACGGCGCATGCTGGATATCACTCTGTGTACTCTCTTCTGTGGTAGGTTTCTCCACTCCTCGGTCAGGTACCGACCCAGGTCTTGAAGGCCGGATGCGCCCAGTTACGGCCCTCCCTAGTTGGTCCCAAATGGCTTCGATAGGGTTCATATCGGGCGAGCAGGCTGACCAGGGATCCATTCGTTCGATGTTGTGCTCCTCTAAAAACTGATGGACAACTCGAGCGCCATGAGGACGTGAGTTATCGTCCATGAAGATGGTGTTCGGATTCCTCTCCACGAATGGCACTGCAACGGGTTGGAGAACGTCATTGATGTACCGTTCCGCATTCAAGTTGCCGTTGAGGATGACCATCTCTGTACGGTCCTCATACCATGATACTCCCTCCGTGTCCTTGCTGCACTTCCTTGACACAGGCATCCTTGAAGCGCTCATTCCTCCACTTCCTCCTCCTCTAAACACAAATTCTGCCGTCGTTGTGTTGCAGACTGAAACGGGACTCATCTGTGAACAGTACTCGGCGCCTATAACGGGCCTACAGTGCCATATATATTCGATCCAAAAATAGATCGAAGTAAGTTACAAAATATCTTCGAAGCGCACGTTGGTACCTGTTGTGGTACTACAACACGTACCAACGTGCGCTTCGAAGAGATTTTGTAACACATGGTGCGTGTTGTATGTATCAGCAGTAAATCGAGCAGCCTTCGAACCCATACCTTTCACATGCATTATTTGTGTGAGTCCTGTGTATAGAACTACACAGTAAAGTATGCTATTCTAATTCCCTGGTTTCGCAGAGAGACGCGGCGAAAAAAAGGAAAGAGAGAGAGGGGGGGGGGGGGGGAGATATATAAAGTGAGGGTGAGGAGCGGGTGGGAATCGGGTTTAGATTTGTGTACATATGGATAGTTCTACTATGTGTAGAGAATGAACGACATGTCATCGCTTAAAACAGGTGTCTAGTATGGCACCCTGTGGCGTGCTCAGGGTCGTATTTGGGGAATGCGTTACATGGATTTACAGTATAGGGAGCTGTTACTCGATCAAAGTTTGTCAAAATATACATGCAAACATGTGTGCCTTTAATAATGGTAGTCACTCCTCCTGTCCCTTGTCCTCCACTTTGCCCCGCTCCCTCTCTATCTATGCGTTTTGTATTCTTTCAATCGACCGTCTTTCTCTTTTTAACACCCCAACCACTCTGCAATACCAGGTCTCTTGTACTGCACACTACTTCATCGAAGACATGCAAGTTGTGTGTAGTACCAACTCCTACTTCCATGGTAGTACCAAGGAGGTATTAGAAAGGCTTTCTAATACCTCCTTGATAGTACTAGTCTAGGTTCTGTACCTGTATGCAACTTATACACCTTGTGAATCCGTCCCTACAGCTTCACAGTTCAGAGTGGTATTACGAGGTATATGGGGGAAAGGTGTAAACAGGGTCCAGAACCTAGACTAGTACCCCCGCCGTCAGAACGTATCCAACCAGAAATCGAGCTCTCTCATTGGGCAATAAAGAAGAAACGAAGGTTGTTCTACCAGTGTGTTAGCCCACATTATTGCATGTCGTTCTAGATACACACGAGATACACAACTATTACACATGAAATGTTTGGGATCGATGACTGCTCATATCACTGCATGTCTTTACACAGCAACACACTCACCAATGCATAGAGAAATACCCCTTCGATGTATGTCCTACTAAAAAGGATCGATCGTTCTTCCATCGATGGCTTATGACTCCATCCGCACGCCATAGGCGCCATTCAACCCTTGCCAATCTCACATGGTTCCTTGCCCACTGTAGTCTTGCTTTTCTGTGTGCAAGTGTGAAAGCGGGTTTTTTTTTGGCTGCTTTTCTTGATTTGATTCCGTGAGCATGGAGTCGATTTCTTATGGTTTGTGTTGACACATGGCGAGCACCTTGACCTCTGGCTTCAAGTGCAATGAACCATGCAAAGCTTTATCGTGTTTTTTTCTTTTCTGTGCAATATGACTGTTTATATTTTTTGTGCAATTTTGCAATTTTTACTTTTGCACCTTGGAATAGACAAACTAATGTGTTCACTCATGCGTAAGGTTTCACTTTGTATTCACCTACCAGGTTGAAGAACAAATAAATATCCTTTAATTTGATATATCATTTATTTGTTTTTTATCAAATCTTATATGAAAAATATGAACTTGTAAAAGTCTTTACTTTCTCCTTTTGCTGAGTGTATAAGACTTAGACTGAAGAGAATATTTTGTTTGCGAAATATATCTTGTCTCATTTGATATATATATATTTTTTTTTTGTCGCCTTTTTAAAAATTTCGTCATGTGTTGTATTCTGTTTTCTTTGTCTATATAATGTGTATACAGTTTAAAAGTAGGTAAGAGTTTGCGCAGACTTGCGGAGTCATTGGCTCAAACTCAAACTGTAAAGAGAAAAAACATTTTCCATGACGCATCCAAAATTGTCTATTTTCACGAGAAATTAGTGTCTCAATAAGCTATAGGAAACAAAATTCATGTAAATAAAATGATAATGATAATAATTGTTTAATTTACTGTACCATATAGTGTATTAAAATTAGTTAATTTTCTCTGGCGTAACCCATCAGTAAACATATTTTAGCATCATAGTAAAATCGATATAGCGATGCCATATAATTATATGAATGCTTTACAGTCTTCTATAACCTGTGTATTTAAATAATACATTTGCATTATAAAGGAAACAAAAATGCTGATTACATTTATTCATAATGGTGTGTAGTGTAGGAATGTATGGTTTGTGTATTCTAAAACGTACAACTAACAAGGCAGTGACAAAGCTGGGTGGGAGTCCACAGTTGCGTAAAATCGTTGAGTTTTGGTAGAGAGGGCGCTACATAAAATTATTTTTTGTGAGATAATGAAAAATTGAGTGTAAAATTTGAAAGAGCACAATATTTTAATGACAGAATAAACTTTATTTGATCAAAATCGGTTCATAAACGGCTGAAATATCCATAAACATAGCAATTTGTAATAAATGTGGGGCCCCACACTTATTCGATAACTTTGAACAAGCCGTTAAGAATTAAAAAAATGCTTCCTCTTTTCAAAAAGTTACAAAATAGATATTTAAATCACGGGCGTCGATCTGTCATTGATACCCATTGATCAGGGGGGGATGATCCATTCATCCATCCCCCCTGATGAATGGGTATTACGTAAGTATCGACGCCCATGATTTAAATAGTTGTTGGTTATTTCTCTATTAAATCACGATTTCAACAAAACATCACATGCACAATATTTTATTCAAAATGAAAAAAATTCAAAATTGAAAATTGAAACCGATGAGTGTTTAGAGCACGCCCTCTTACGTTGTAATGGCTCTTTTTGAATGATAACATGATTTTTACTAAGTCATTTGTAATTTTGTGTTCCTTTCAAGTTATATATATTAGTTTGTAATGTAATGATGCAGGTTTTACATTTTTCTAGTCAGTTTCCTCTATGTTTGAATTTGATGCAGGTTGTGGTTACGAAAATTCAGTTTCACCAAAACTGTACTCTCCTTACCAGAACTCAACTACCCCTTTAAGCTCCATTGAAATATTAACCCTATTCTATTGTTCTAGAACTGTATAAATATAAATATTATGTTTTTCATATTTGATATGACCCGTGTAGAACTTGGTTACAAGAACACTTAAACATGTGTTTATGTTATTTATCAGTTGATACTTGTCCCTAGTGGGTCCACGTACTGACGTACATCCCCTTTAATTACGTTGCTGGAGAGGGGACCAGGTTAGCTTTAGAAGACAAAAGTGTCGATACTTCATTATAAAGTACAGGAGGCGTTCGTTTGTAGATTTAAAGAGTAATGAGGGCGGAGCAGTTTTAGTTTATTATTATTATGGCAAGTAAATGTGAATGCACTCTTACTCCGAGTCACAACCAAAAGTACGGGTAAACACGAGTATCTATCATTTTCCAAGGGGTTTCAAAATGTCAGAATGTAAGTATTTTGCTTTCCTGTGTGAGTGCACTTCATCAAATTTCGAACTATACAATAAATCAAACACAATCAAAGATTTATTGGGGAACGCAGCATCGTAGATACTTATGAAGTGAAACCACCATTTATCATCAACATTATTTACTGAAAGGTGAAACTAACTGCATGACAATAAAGGAAGAGCTCAAAACTCATCTTGACATTATCTTTATGATTAATTTGCGTTTCTACTTCCCGCTCCTAGGCTAATCGAATCGCGAGTTGCAAATCCAATAATTTTCCGGGGTTTCAATCTGTACATCATCTCATAGATGGTGATTGTAGTATCCCAATGCCCACTGTTCGCAACACTCCAGAAATATTCAAAGCATATTACGAACGCTAGTTAGTATTGAGATGGGACACCAAATAATCCTCATGTTGGCGGCATTGTCTTTGAATCTTTACATCATTCCTTGCTTTCCCTTGTCGTTCCAGTGTGAGAGAAAGGTTGAACTAAAAACGAATGAGACGGCTGCTGTTGTTCACTGCATAGTGGACCAATACTTGAGAGCAAGTGCTAGTGTAGAAATGAATCGATCTGACGGTTTAGCGATTGGGGCTTGTTTTTCCCAATTAGGATGCGATCCAAGCAATTGCTACATATGGTGTCAAGCCAATAATGAAAGTGGGAATCGAATTACATTTGAACTGTGTGGACTAAAATGCTTTTCCTTCAGGATCAGGGACCCGCTACTTGAAACTGATTACGGCGAATATTACATTTTTGCCAACCCTGAGGACACGTATCTTGCATTGAATCTTTCTGAAGCCAGTCATTTATCTGAACCATCCACAAGTGATGACGTCGACAAGCCACGATACACAGTCGAACCCACAGTGAGAGATAGAGACATAGATCATGTTAGACACTCAGTATCCACACCCCTTCAGACCTCAGCCTTTTTAATTTCATCTACAGAACAATCGCAGCATACTGACATAAGCATCGTGGTAGAAGACAACAACGCGGTTAAAAGTAATAACTACTCATGTTGCTGTAGCAACTCTATCACGAATATAATACTGCTGGGTATCATCCTCGTTATATCCACTGCGATGCTGTTAAATAGTGCAACACGCATCAGCCTGAAACTGCGAAGGAGCAGAATAAAGAATCACTCCAATCTTCGCTCAACAGATTTGGATCATGGACGCATTGATACCCGACAATCTAAGGACACTAACGACAGTTTACCAAAGTTGTCGCAGCTGTCTGATCATTCTGATAGTTTGAATTTGACGCACGAGTACATGCAGTCCCTGATGTCTGCTGAAGGCTTCTTGAGAAGCCACACAGACCGTTCAGAAAGTTCAACGTCAAATGAATACACAACCGACGTCACTGGTCGGGAGACAAGAATTGAGATGACTTCATTAGCAACTAATAGTCCTGACCAAAATCCCAGTGTCGATATCTCCTCTGACACCGGGATATTAGCTAGGAAGTGCAAGAAGCGCCACCAGGTAGCAACAAAGACATGCACAATGATGCATAGACAGCCGGATGACGCAGTTGAAGGTGCGTACTGTTCTATCGATGACGTCGTTAACGACAAAGGCCAAGCCACATCTACAAAGTCTGTTCACTCAGAAGTTCTTGATTCCTTGAGTCCACAATGTCATGCCATAACGCAGCCACTCGAACAACGCTCCCTTGACAACAAGTCTACGCTTCATTCTATTGGTCCTCAACCATTGTATCCATCCTGTCAGTTCGATCAGACTCTCCAGGCAGATATCGGTGTGGATGATTTGTGTCGCCGAGGGCTTGGACAACCGGAAGATGGTGGAGAGTTTACCACCGGCCACGAGTATGAAAACACACCTCGCAATTGTCGCGGCTTGAGGTCAACCACGCTAGACATGTTAGAACCAGAGACTTTCCCGGAGCCTCCGCCGTTGCCTTAGCATGTAGAGATTAAATAAAATATCGAGTTGATGATTCGTTGTGTCTTACGCTAGGAAGACCCGGCAACGGTAGTGGATCTTCTTTGATCACGTATTGTTACACATTATCGTTAATGATTTGCTGCGTCCTGAGGTCGCAAACCCTGAATGTGATGTGGTTATCTTACCAGTCATATGTATGCCAACACAGCTCGTTGCCGTCGCGTTGTTGAACGAACCGCTCCAGAACTAGAGAGTTTCTCAAAGCCTCCGATAATACCCGTACACAGTTATGTAAAATAAATGAAACACGAACTATTTAAATCTGAAACACTCAACAAGGACGAAGCACGACTGGAATGTATATTTTGTTTGTGATATACAGTATATAATGTCCCATTTCAGATATAAACGTTGTAATTTTGTAAATAATTTATTTCGAAAATGTTTAGATTTTGTAGTTTTGTTGTTATTACTATGTATATGATGATGTAAATATGTATAACTATTTCGCACATCCGACCATCACTGTTTCCACAAGATTAATAAGTGTTACGAGAAGATATTTGATTTTAGAATAATATGCAATATATACAATTAAACAAAATGCTTATATTTGTATTATTTTGTAATAATTATACATGTATACTAAAATTAATTAATTTATGTGCTTGTTTCTCCATCAGTAAATATTCTTTCAAATCGTAAACAGACGTTACAGATTAAAATTGTATTCGAGTCAAGATAATTATATTAATAATTGATTTTCTTTGATTCGATTCGACAAGGCACAGTAATGAAACTAGCAACGGACGTATTGAGAAATAAATTAAGCAGTTTCTTAACAGGAACATATAAATGGTTCTTCACACACTGTTTAATCTTCAATCAATCAAAGTGTTTAAAATAAATAAGAATAATAAAGAGGTCTTGTAATGCGCCAATTCCACCTTTTTCAAGGTGCTCAGGGCGCAGTAAACTCGTCTTCACACACAAAAAAGAAGGGAAAACAAAAACAAAGAACATTTGAACATACTTCGCCAACTGGTACCTTGATATTTACAGAGAAATTCTATTATTTATCAAGTGCATCACTCAATCAATCAATCAGTCAGTCTTCCAATGCGCAGTAAACCTAATAACGGATTCGTGCGCAGCGCACCGAAACTGCAATGGGTGGGACGGCCCTTCAGCAGAAGCTGATTTTCAAAGAGGGTTCCATAAATATATTACAACTGCCATAGTGGTGGTTGTAATTAGACCTTCCGACGTGTTTTAATAAAGGAGAAGGAGCTATAACACAGAGAAATAACCTACCGATCCCACTATTGGCACAGGATGAGGAGATATGCCACAGATAAACTTTTAGCGAACCTGTTTTTAGTGTGATGGGGCGTCAGATAATTCTCATTTTGGTGGCATTGTCTTTATGCCTTTCTATCAAACCTTGTTTCTCATTATCATTTCAGTGTGAGAGACATCATGAACTTCAATTCAACGAAACAGTAGTCGGTGTTCAATGCATTGCAGATCAATACATACCATCCAATGTATTTTTAAATGTAAGTCGGTCTGATCACATTCCAATCGGTCAATGTGAAATACAAGGCTGTAACCCTACATTTTGCTACGTGTGGTGTAAAACAAAACAGGAGTATGCAAATCATTTTAACCTTGAACTCTGTGGTCTGAAATGCTTATCCTTCAGTATTAGAGAACCTCTGACTGATGCTGATTATGGTGAATACTACATTTCTATTGGTCCTGCTGAGAAGTATCTTGCATTGAATCTAACTGAATCCATACTTTCCGCTGAACGATCCACGACTGATCAAGCTGACCAAACCAGACAATCATTTATTTCAACCACGAGCGAAGTCGGCAGAGATCCCGAAAGACAAACATTGCCATCTTTTTCAATTTCGTCGACGGAAGTTGGCATCGTTAGAGAAGACTATGACACTATGGAGAGTACTAACTACACATGTTGCTGTTATAATAATGGCATGAATACAATACTTTTGAGTATCATCGTCGCCCTATCAGGTACTCTTCTGCTGAGCAGTGCAACACGCATTGGCCTGAAGTTCAGAAGAAGCAGAAATAATCGCCTCATTCCGCGCCAAAAACATCTAGATGATGAAAGCATTGACACCCGAAGATCTAAGGACAAAAACGACAGCTTGCATAAGTTGTCGCATCTGTCTGATCTTTCAGATAGTTTGAATTTGACGCACGAGTACATGCAATCCCTCGTATCTGATCAGTACCCTCTGAAAGACCTAAGAGAACTGTCAGGGAGTTCTTCGTCGAATGAATACACACCAGATGGCTTTGATCGAGAGCCGAAGGATAATAAGTCTTGCCGCGCAACGAATCGTGGCGATCAAAAATCGACCAAGCAGATTACTTCCTACACGCAAGATAGTTCTGATGGAAAGCCCAGTATTTCCTCTGACACCGAGCGAGAAGCTAGGAAGTGCAAGAAGCGACACCAGGGAGCGACAAAGGAACCCGGTGGGAGTCCCAGACAGCCAAGCGACGTGGTTGATGCTGCGTACTGTTCTATCGATGACGTTGTTAACAAAAATCAAGCTACATCTACACAGTCTGATCTGTCAAAAGGTCTTGATTCATTGAATCAGCGCGAGGAATCTGGGAAGCCGGAACAACGTTCCCTTGACAACAATCCTACGCTTTATCCTATCAGTCCTCAACCAATGATTCCATCATTTCAGATCGATCGGACTCGGCAGGCAGATATCGTCATTGATGATTTAAGTCGTCTTCGGCTTGGAAAACCGGAATATGGTGGCGAATTTAACACCGGCCACGAGTATGAGAACACACCCCGTAGTTGTCACGGCTTTAAATCAGCCACTTCGCAACCAGAGACATTCCCGAAGCCTCCGCCATTGCCTTTCAATATAGACATGGAATGAAACATCGGTGTTGATTGTTTGTTACACCATGAGCGTGGAAAACCCAAAGGTGATGGCGGATATCTCACCGGCCATGAGTATGAAAGCTCGCAGCTCGCAGTCGCCATGGGTTTGAATCAACACCCAGAGACTTTCTCGAAGCATCCGCCATTACCTTACAATTTAGACATTGACTAACACATCGGTGTTGATGATTCGTGGTGTCCTGTGCTTGAGTAGACTGAAGTTGACGGTGGGTATCTCATCGACAAAGAATACGATCACACAGCTCGTTGTCGTTGCGTTGTTGAACAGACCGCTCAAGAACAGAGTTTTCCCGAAGACTCCGCCATTGTCTTTGTGTTAATATGTAAACTAAATTTATAGCAATAATTATCGTAATCGTTAACCATAAATAGGACTTAGACTGAAGAGTATTTTTTTTTTGCATAATATATCTTGTCTCATTTGAAATATCAATTTTTTTCAGAAACGTTGTAATGTTGTAATTTGTTTGCCTTTTTATTTTTATTTCGTCATGTTTTGTATCCTGTTTTCGTTGTCTATATAATATGAGTATACAGTTTTAAAAGTAGGTATGAGTTTGCGCGGACTTGCGGAGTCATTGGCTCAAGCTCAAACTGTAAAGAGAACAATCATGTTCCATGACGCATCCTACCTTTTCTATTTTCAAGAGAAATTAGTGTCCCAATAAGCCATTACAGACAAAATTCATGTAAATTTAATGATAATGTAATAATTATTTAATTTACTGTATAGTGTATTAAAATGAGTTTATTTTGTATGGCGTAACCCATCAGTAAACATATTTTAGCATCGTAGTAAAATTAATACAGCGATGCCATGAACCTATATGAATGCTTTACAGTCTACTAACATGTGTATTTAAATAATGCATTTCGAATACAGGAAACAAAATGCTGATTTAATTTATTTGAGATGGTTTGTAGTGTAGGAATGTGTAGATTGGGTATTCTGAAACGTACACCTACGGCAGGGGCAAAGCTGCACAGTTGCGTGGTATTGAATTCTTTTTTAGCTGCGTGGAAATATGGTCCATATTCTATTGTTCTATAACTTCATGAATAGCAATATTATGATTTTCATATTTGTTATGACCCGTGTAGAACTTGGTTACAACAATACAATACAATACAATACAATACAAGAAATATCGGAACGGGGCACTTCCCAAAATAAAGCAACGAAATGACTAGGTCCATCGGATAGTGTGTCTTTTCAAATGAAAATTGATACCAAGAACATTAATTTTGGTCGTGTAGTTTTGGCTATTCAGTCGAATGCACACTAACAAAGGTGTCCGCATCATTGTGCATCGTAATTCTATGACGAGCCGTTCGGCTCATTCTTTAGCCAATAGGTCAGTCAAAATTGAAGAAAAATGAACCCTGACATGGTGTCACTCACAGCGCTCTAAAACAAAAACTACACGACCAAAATTAATGTTCTTGGTATCAATTTTCATTTGAAAAGACACACTATCCGATGGACCCAGTCATTTTGTTACTTTATTTTGGGAAGTGCCCCGTTCCGTTATTTCTGGGCCACCCTGTATAGCACTGAATACAAACATGTTTCATAGCGCTTCACATTTAGGAAGTTAAATACATTATAATACATTAAATACATGAAATACAACTTACATAACACAAAAGTTCACTTATCAAACAAGTGGGTCTTGAGTAATTGTTTAAAGGAATCTAATGAAGGTGCTAGTCGGATAGAGAGAGGGAGATCATTCCACATATGTAGAGCATACATACAAAATGAGTTGTCGCCTGATTTAGAATGGGATCTAGGAATTTGGAGCATTGTAATGCCAGAGTTTGAGCGAAGACCAGGTCTAGGAGAGAGCGAAGATAACTAGGGTGTTATTTTGAAGGCATTTATATACGAAGAGAACACTTACACATGTGTTTATGTTATTAATCATTTGATACTTTTCCCTAATGGGTCCACGTATTGACGTACATTCATTACTTTCCCAGTTGCTGTGCCACTGATGTGCAGATAAACAATCAAATCACAGGGCGAAAAGAATATGTCACGAGGTAATAGGGGGGGGGGGGGGGGGGGAGGGGGTGATTAGGTAGGGTACTTTTCTTTCGCTTTAATTACGTTGATAGAGCGGAGACCAGATTTGCTTTAGAAGACAAGAGTGGCGATACTGCAATTAAAAGTAGAGGAGGCGTTTGTTTATATATTAAGAGAGTTATGAGGGCGGGGCCGTTTAAGTCTTTTATTATCATTATAACAAGTAAATGTGAATGCACTCTTAGTCCAAGT
>JBAMJV010008108.1:0-22443 GCA_037951105.1 Echinarachnius parma
GCCGTCTGAGTTAAAGGTCAAGTGTAGTTTCAAACGGAAAAGGCATAGTATAAATGATTATGCATAAAATATGGGGTTTAGGGGGTCAGAGAATCTGATTATGATGGCCTTTCATCGTCTACCTGGGACTGTCATGCTAGTCATATTGGTCAAATTCAAAATGGCTGCCATCAAAGTGAAAGGTTTAGAGTAGTGAGGTATACAGGGCTAGCATAATACATGTACAAGGGTATATAAATATGGGATTTTCGGTTTGAGGGATTCTGATTTTAATTAATTTGACGTCTCCTGCTGTCGTCATGCTTGCCATATTGCTAAAATCCAAAATGGCTGCCGTATACGTTACATGTCAAATGCAGCGCCAAACGGGTCATTTAACTTGACCCTTCAGACTCGCGCACTCCCAACCTACCATACACAAAGTCCTATATCATCCAGCCCCCGGTCAAACTCAGTCAATTGGATGTCTTTGCCAAAAATGAGATCACACCCCTCCTCGATGTGCGATGCACGAAGGAAAAGGATAGAGCATTGATGGCACACGTTTCCAGGGTGCATAAGAAAGAAAAACTGGCGTCTAACATATCTCTCCCCAGACAAAGCTGCAACTACATCATAAATAAAGTATTAGATGGATCTGACAAGACAGGGTAATGAGTTTCTCAACCCAGGCCAAATCTTGCAGATCAGGCTTTTATGATATCATCAAACTACTCCAGTGGCAATTTTCCTCAACTGTGGGTGAAGACAAGTCGGTGACTGAGATGAGCGCGTTGCATATTGAAGACAATGTTAAGATGCATGTGATGATAGGAAAGCTTCTTCGCGACTCAGGATGTGCCATTGTCCTTTCCCAGGCCAAATCCTGCAGATCAGTCTTTCATGATATCATCAAACTACTCCAGGGGTAATTACCCTCAACTGTGGGTGAAGACAAGTCGGTGACTGAGATGAGCGTGCTGTATATTTCAGACAATGATTATGATGATAGAAAAGCTTCTTCGAGACTCAGGATGGGCCATTGTTCTTTCCCAGGCAGAGTTACTGATGTCAGGTCGCGCTTATTCTGCACTCATAATAGGCATCACATCAAGCACACGAGCATGCATATCAAGTTACCTTAGTCAACGCTCGAAATTAACTTTTTTTGCTGGTGGCCCGATCGGGCAAGTAGAATTGGTATTTATCCAATATTGGTGGCCCGAAACAGAAATTTGGTGGCCCGAAAAAACAAGGAAAAACAAAAGAAAACAGTGACCGGTAATCATAGCTTTTCATAAAAATTAATTAATGAAAATAACATCTAAAATCACCACCCTGATCAAAAATCCGTAAAGGAATATATAAACCCAACATTGAATCAGTAAAAGGTAATTTTGGAGTGATGAAATGTTACAATTTCAGCCCTTTCTCTGTGCGATGTTGTCAACTCAAAGTTGAAATTATGCACAAAACAACATGCATGGGACTGTACTGAAACTATTTCACAAAATCGGCATGATTGTACAAAAGTACAAAACTAGATAAAACAAAATCTGTACTACCTTATTATGAATCCTATATTTGAAGTTCTTTCAAATTATGTGATGCTTTGAAAGATATTAAGGCCTTTCTGGCTTTCTTGCCCAAACGAATTCGCGCAAATTGGACTGATTTGAAGACAAGTCAAAAGCATACTTAGTTGCAGATCAGAGTTAACTGTGTGGCCTGTGTGGCTATGCGAATTGCTGTATTAAGCTGATGTACATACCGTCCCCATTTATAATGCATGGGGCCAGTACATGTACCAGCATGTGTGTACACTTCTACTTCTACTTGTATGCACTAGTAGTAGACAGTTAAATCAGTCTTTCTCTTTGTTGTTTGTCTCCCCAAGACGTCATAATTTTCATAGGCACCTCCAGAACGAGATGAATTTTCTGTCTAATAATCACGCACATTTCTCCAGATTATCGCCGTTAGCAGATTTGCGCTCGCTATTTTGCTGATTTTTTCCACTGATTTCCTTTGTTTTTTATGCCTGGTTCGGCGACGTTTGAAATGTCAAATTTTCAGATTTACATTTGGAAATCTTACTGGCCCAATCGGGCCACTAAAATAGAGCAATTATGATTTTTTGGTGGCCCGACAGAGATTTTTGGTGGCCCCGGGCCATCGGGCCTGTGCTAATTTCGAGCGTTGCCTTAGTATTCCCCTACATTCTCGAGCAAGCTGTCTATTCGGAGTAATGCCATAATGTGATGGGTCCACCCAAGTCATTTGATATGTTGAATCACCGTCTTGAGATCTACCACAGATCAAGGTCTGTTCAACTATATTGAACTAGAGTTTCTGAGGACTTGCTTCGTGCGATATCCGGGAAGGAGACTTTCCGCTGTATATGTCCAATTTTGTGTCCATGGTCCATTTTTTCGCCGTTATGCGGATGGTTTCACGCCCCTTGATGACCATACAAAGTAAGCTTATTAGCTGCCAGTCCATGTGCGTGGCATGGTTGCACTAGCCAGAAAACACCATGCAATGCATGCCGAAATCACGAAGGGCAATTTGTTGTGCAAGAAATTGTCCAGGCACACTGCTCGCTGGAACCTTGCATGAATAGTTGAGGTATTTGAAGGTTCATACGACCCACCCTCATCATCAACTGTTCATTATCCTGAAGAAGGACACTGTTTTCAAGTCAAGTCTAAAAAGATGTTTCCTTTTCGTAAATTTGGTTGAACAGTTGGGCAGCCCTTTATTTGCAAGATGTCCAGACATTATAGCGCTAGATACGGAACAGGAAGTCGCCACCTCTCTGTAAATCTATGACATTGGCCAAGACCTTTGTACTACAATGAACGGTTGGTAATTGCATCAACACCAATAAGTAATACTATCCCGGGGGAAAAAATGTGTTATCCTTCCCAACCAACCTGACAAGTAAAAGAGCAGGAGAGACAGTGGTACACAGAATGAAAAGTGACTTTAGTGACACAACACTGTTCCTGTCAGTAAAGTCACGTCATAATCATGACGATGCTTACATTCAAAGTTCTTCCGGTTTCAAAATTAAAACAAAAAACACCACGCGGATCGAGGGTCGCTGAGATTTGGTACAAAGCCGGACATTCCCAAAGCCTCATCGTACCCAATTGGAGTGCATACGCTGCCACACGTACCACGTACGGTTGTGGTGTTGAATATGACAGCTGTGGTCAATATGCTATGTCCCACGACAATAAAGACATTCATGAGTATGCACAGCTCCAAATAGTTGTACCCTATCTGGAGACACACATGCACATTGATCTATTACGCACTGATCATGTATTAGATAATTACCATGAAAGCTCTTACACATCAATGGAAATGGTTCGAGGTAATCCAAAGCTTGAGTGGAACAGTGATTTTCTACAAAATCAGAATAACACCAAAGAATTGTTTTCATTTATCGGTGTACAGATCGTGAAGATTGACATTGGCGGAAAGCTTCTTCTAAGTACATGTACCCACTTTGATATCGTGCTACCATACATGAATCGTGACTTTGAATACTTTCAGCCATGCAACTATCCCGAAGCCGACAGTAATATTCTCCTTCAGTTGGCTCATGCCTGGAAGCTAGCCTATATATACGAACCATGGATCTCAATGCTTTTGTTTGGCAGTCCTATTTTCGAGACCCTCGGTCTATCGGAGCTCTTGGTGGGCCTGGGTAGCGGAAAACATTATTGTGACAGTGCAGTCCATTACCTATGTCATCTTCTCTAAATTGGCCAATCAAAATCCTTTGCACTGCCCCGCTTCCACAGCCTAACCGGGTTTGGTGCAACATCACAATGTCTTGGATGTGGCAAGGAGGCTATCTGGGCAGCATGGATCTGCAAACCAGAGTTATATGTCCCCCACGTGAGATCCTGACCGTTCCACTCTCGAGTCTGTACATTTATGCAGCAGATTGAACGCCTAGTTGTTCTCATTTACAGCTAGGGGTGTTATGCAGAATTGCAGATGAAGTAAAGAGACCTGCACAACTTTTCCTATTGTTGTAATTGTCCAATTATTGTAACTACCACTGCAACAGCTAAAATGTTTGATGCTGATTGGTTGCTGCCATAGTAGCTACAATAATTGGACACTTACAACAACTGGAAAAGTTTTATGAAACAGGGGGCCCTGATATCGCATATTCTCCACTGGAAGCAGAATGTGGTGATCCTCCAAACTACACATTATAATGTGATACGAGCGCTTGCTTGTGTGTGTATGTTAGGGTAAATTAATGTATTCATTGTGTGTACAGGTGTGCATTTGAAGTTTGAACTAATCATTGATATTACACTGTTATATCCCAACAACAAATCTTCACAAAATAGACGAGAATGTTAGTATACACGCCATAGCAGTTGCCCGGATAGCAGCTATATTGGATTTAATCAGTATGACAGCCCACAGTAGATCTCAAACTGATAAAAAATTATCATAATCAGATTCCCTGACCCTAAAACTCCCACATTTATATGTTAGCCCAGTACCTTTTGACACTAAGCTTGACCTTTAACCTAAATGGCGGCCATTTTGGATTTTACAAATATGACAAGGAGACCTAAAATCGATGAAAGACTATCATAATCAGATTCCCTGACCCATGAAAACCCCATATTCTTATAGTAAACTGTTTAATGGTAGCCCTTATCCGTTGAAAATAAACTTGAATTTTAACTAAGATGGCGGCCATTTGGGATTTTACCGATATGACTAGCATGACAGACCAGACCTCAAATCGATGAAAGACCATCATAATCAGATTTTCTGACCCCCTAAACCCCATATTTATGCATACTCATATATGCTATGCCTTTTCCGTTTGAAACTACACTTGACCTTTAACTCAGACGGCGGCCATTTTGGATTTTACCATTATGACTAGCATGGCAGCCCCAATGAGACCTCTATGAAAGGGCATCATTATCAGATTCCTTGACCCTGAAAACCCCATATTCATATAAACTATTTAATGGTAGCCCTTATCCGTTGAAAATAAACTTGAATTTTAACTAAGATGGCGGCCATTTTGGATTTGACCGATATGACGGCCCCAATGAGACCTCAGATCGATGAAAGAACATCATAATCACGTTCCCCGACCCTGAAAACCCCATATTAATATACACTTTTATTATGCTAGCTCTCTTTGTTTTGAAGCTACGAGTGATTTTGAAACCATATGGCGGCCATTTTGGATTTGCCCAAAATGGCGGCCCCAGAGGGCGCCCTTCTTGGCGCCCGGCAGAAATCGTAATAGTATGATACGGACTACCTCTGGGCCAAATTTGGTGCTTTTAGAAGAATCTGCACCAAAATATCCCTAACAGCCCCGACTATTTATCTCGAGCGGAAATCAGACGGGATGATACATTTATTTTGGCTCTAGGCCAAGTCATACGACACTGGTATTCATTATTTTTCACTTTCGCTCTCTGAATTGCAACCTTTCTAGCAAAAACCACTGAAGCCTGAGCCTCGGAGGCATACAGGAAGGGGAACTAATAGGCAGGGAAACAGAAACAGAGAAAGTGAAATAGAAAAAAGAGAACAGTTGGAGAATAAATGAGAGAGAGCAAATGAATAATTTTGAAAGAAAAAGAGAAATGATAGAGAAGAAAAAAAGCTGGATAGTGATGGGGAGAACAGATAAATAAATATATAGAAACAGTGAATGAGAAAGAACAGATACCTGATGTTGATAGAAACAGAAAATTATACAAAAAAGATAAGAGTTAGAGAATGAAGAGGTGAATAATGTAGATTTTAAAAAAAATTTAAAAGATAAAACATAAAAGAATAAATGAGAGAACAGGTAGATAATGAAGATAGAAACAGAAAATGATAAAGAAAATAGAAGGCATGGAGAGTGAAGGAGAGAGGATGATGTAGATCTATAGAAACAGAGAACATGATACAGAGAAGATGAGAGCTGGATCGTGATGGTGGAGATAGAAACAGACAATTATACAGAGATGAGACGAGATGGAGAGAGGATGAGAGAGAAATGATAAATAATGTAGATAGAAACAGTGAAAATAACATTTAAAACCAGAAGATATAGAGTGTAAAGGAGATAGAGTATGGAAATGGAGCAAATGATGCAGAAAAGAGAGGAGCTGTCCAGAGAATGATCGGAGAGAGAAAAGATAAGTAATGTAGATAGATACAGAAACAATGATACATACAAGAAAAAGAGTTGGAGATTGAATGAGAGAGAACAGGTAAATAATTATAGAAACAGAGAAAGTCATACAGAAAAGAAAAGAGATGGATAGATAGATAGATAGATAGAAAACGAAATTCAATAAGATACTCCGTGGAAAAAATGTTTAAGGTGATATTTCGGCCATAGGCCTTTGTCAAACTGACAAATTTTAATTCATAATTACATCAACAAAAACAAAAAGCGTCTCCAAGGAGGCCAAGGATAGATAGATAGATATATACATGTAGATGGATGGATGGCTGGCTGGATGGATGGATGGATGGATGGCTGGCTGGATGGATGGATGGATGGATGGATGGATGGATGGATGGATGGATGGATAGATAGATAGATAGATAGATAGATAGATAGATAGATAGATAGATAGATAGATAGATAGATAGATAGATAGATAGATAGATAGATAGATAGATAGATAGATAGATAGATAGATAGATAGATAGATAGATAGATAGATAGATAGATGGATAGATAGAGGGGAAAAGATGCCGAAATGAGAGGGAGTTATAGATAAATAGATGAGATCATTCAAAACTAGACAATTAATTTCATAAATGATAGACAAAAAGGAGTTAGAAAGATAGATCAGATTATAAAGAGGGTGAGGGACTGAGAGAAATGCTGAATGTTTAATCCACTCGCAAAAAATGAAAGCTTTGAAGCGTGAATAATTCAGCAGCAGACCGCGAGAAAACCAGCATGTGTGCACGCTAAAAAACACACATATCTCATTAGCGCGTCTCATCTGCAACGACGCTAACAAAAAAGCCAGATATTGGCTCAAAATTTTTAATGGAATGCATTTATTATGGAGAAGGCAGGCTCTATATTTTTTTTGCAGGTAATGTTTTCTCTTTTTTTTTATCCGCTCTTTTTTCTCTCTCTCACAATCATCGTTGTATTTCTAATTATGCAGTTTATGGTTGTGTGATTTTGTCCCTGCTTTACTCTAGGGTTGGGGTGTATTGAGACATCGCTGGTTGAGAAGGAGAAGGGTGTTATGGCAATTTTGTGTACTTCAGAGATAATTATGTTTTGAAAGGTTTGAAAGCCATATTATGCAGAAACCAGAGGTATAGCTTTCTTTAATATTGGAAGAATATTCTTTAATGTAGACAATTGTGACCGGCTATAGCAAAACCCGGCACTTGTAGGTATTTATTTCATGTTTTGAAGAAATGGGCATTTTAAGTTCACACTATTTAAAAGACCTATGATTGTAAAATTGAAACAATCATATCTTCGCCAATTATTGACCAATTATTTAGAACAAAGCATTGATTTTTACCGACAAGTGCCGGGTTTTGCTATAGCCGGTCACAATTATTATCTGAACAATTTTGCATCACAGGAATGTTCCAAATTACAACATGTAGCTTGCATTTATAACTCAAATTTCCCCCAAATCGACTTAACGCCCTCCTCACTCTCACCTGATGACATGCACATTATAATGCATTCTGGCGCAATTTAGGCATTCTTTTTTTCTCCCATCTTTTACAAATATGGTTATTATCATTATTTTTAAGTTTATGGTTTTTTGATGTGTGTTTTTTTTTCTCTGTGGTTTCTGAAGGTTTTAATTGAAGTGAGAAATGAGCCCCCATGCTTTGCTGCACAGGGATTATTGATTTAAAGGGATCTAGTAACTTTGTTGACATAATGTGCAAAAAGTGATGAATGGTTGATAAAATACATGTGTATTGTTGTGATCCGTTATGTCCACTGAGTAATGTGTGGGAATTTAACCTTAGAATGGATAATATACAATCCTATGGTCAAGTAATGAACGAAAATGCAACTCATTGCACTGACTTTGTACACGATTATATCTTTCCAGTGGATAATTAAAAACCTGTACACTTGCATCATAAATATCTTTTTAACGAAAGTGAAATTTGAAAAAATGAAACCTGTTCCATGCTTCTATTGTTAATACAAATACAACAAAATATGAGAGAACCATTAAGAGTTCTAAGTAAGATTTTTGGACTTTGACAATGTTACTACTAGATCCCTTTAAAGAGTTTTTCAAAGGAATAGAAAATCGCTTGCGTCACATCTCCGGAGCGGCGGCATATATCACGCCCGCTGGTGGGGATATAATATTTATCAAAACTTGAGCGGACACATTACTTAAATTACACAAATCTGTCCGAGAGGATGGATATCGCTGATCTGTCTTGTTCCTCGACTTCCCAGAACAAGAATTTAACATTTAACTTAGATTATTAAAGCGAATGTGAGTACATTTGTACTCTCAGGATTTAGACAGACATAGTACATGTTGTCTCAAAACCATTTTTATTGCATGGCAAAGTTGTATTAGGATTTAAACAAGGTAATGTATAATAAGATAATGATAGTGCCTATGGGAATGATTTGAACAATACAATAATAAACTGTGTACAAATTTGGTTCACATGTCTTTTATAAATAAAAATTATATTACAAATATAAATCTTGTCATTTTGACCAAGTATGATTACAGGATTTTTGTTTGTTGACTTTATACATTTATACATTTGTCCAGTATTACTGTGGGAACTTGGATAAACTAGTATTTACATTGGTTGAAGCATACATTTTTTTCAAATAGAGAAAAGGACTACCCTATCTATGCATTTTAAGAATTCTCTGTAGAAATTGTTATTCTTATTGAGAAGGGTTATTGTAGGTAAACGATGTTGTGAAACAGTCTAAATATAACAACATGTTAAAGTGATGATTATGAACGTTTTCCTGGTAATCTTTTATTTCATGTCTAAATATAACAACTTGTTTATGATTATATATGAACTTTTTCCTAGTTATCTTTTTTCATGATATATATTTCATTCCTTTTACTTGTTCTATTTTCTGCAACAAGATTATTATTATGGCTAAAGTGATTATTATAATGTATAATAAAATTATAAAACCACAGTTTTTGGAACCAAATTAATGAGGTTATCCAAGAACAAGTTTATTTTAACATCTAACCATCACTAAACGTAAATTACTCTACAGTACTATAGGCCCGGTCACATATCTCCGGATAGTGTAAACGGATTCCCGATGAACAGAAAATTTGCTGAATCAAATAATCCGTCGGTGAAAGTCGTCTGCATTGCACAAAACATCCCGCCGGATAGAATTAACGTAAATCGCCTGACAAGGAACGGACAAGAAACGCATACGAACGTAGACGAACTGATTTGAAATTGTACTCTCCTTCGGGCATCCGTTTACGCTATTCGATGTTATGTGACCAGGCCGTATGAAATCACTGCTACAGATTTTAATACCGAATGGCTTTCTACTTGTAAATTATCACTGAATGTGCTTCTGCCATTAACAACACGTGTCTTACACATGAGCCACTCTCTTTTTCCTTAATTTCTCATCACAAAAAAGAAAGAAAATGTAAACATTGATGGCAAAGATTTGAAAAAATGGAGGAGACTAAATAAGGACAGTATCAAATCACTGCTACATATTTACCAAGTGGCTTTCTACTTGAAAATTACCATTGAATGTGCTTCTGCCATTAACATGTGTCTTAGACATGAGCTACTCACCTTTTCTCTAATTTCTAATCATTAAAAAGAAAGAAATCATCAAAAATGCAAGTATATCATTATTTCATGGCAAAGAATTAAAAAATGGAGAATAAAAATACGGGCAGTGTGAAATCACTGCCACATATTTACTGAATGGCTTTCTACTTGAAAATTACCATTGAATGTGCTTCTGCCATTAACCTGTGTCTTACACATGATCTACTCACTTTTTCTTTAATTTCTAATCATGAAAAGAAAGCAAGTTGATGATTATTTCTCCGTCAAATAATTGAAAATTGGAGGAGGATGAATAAGGACATGCAATGGCATAGCTGGGGTTGATCAACCCATATAAGGGGGAGGGGGGCAAATGGGAGCCTACTAAATCCATGAGAAGGGCAACCTTTACTACATAAACCATGTTATAAAATGTTTATAAAAAAGATCAACTTTCTTGTTTTCCTAGAATGCATTTTACATCCAAATGAACATGTAAAGAACAACATTTGACATGCAAAGGCCGCCTGCTTATAGACAAGCTTGAGTCATGTATGTACATGTAAGTACAGCCAAACCTATGTATAGAGACCAGAAAAGTGGCCACTGTTAACAGGTGACCTCTTTAGACAGGTTCCAAAACACTGTTTTTTCTCAGCAAAAGATCACTTTTAGTGGTCACTATAGGCAGGTTCGCTGAGTGGCCACATAGACAGGTTTGACTGTAATTCTTTATTTTTATTTTACCCACTTAGGATGGAGCAGTAAGGGGTGAAAATTCACACACAGGGGGTCTAATTAGCCCCCCTCTCGCCCTCCCCCCCCCCCCCTATTTACACCACCGAGTGCATGTTGTTATTGGCCTTGGAGCGTGATTGGGTATAATTGACAAGCCACACTCGGCAAGGTATCTGAAAAAACAATTTGTTAATTGTGATTCAACCTCGGCTGATTGCCCCGTACACAATTAAGAGAGGTGGAGAATGAACTGCCAGCGGGCATGTGTTTGGGTGATGTCACCTTAGTGGTGATAGGTAGGATGAGAATGAGGATGAGAAGGGAGGGGAGGGGAGTGGAGAAGAGGAGAGGAGAGGGTAGGAAAGGAGTGGGAAAAGGAGGGAAGGTGAATGGACGGGAAGGGAGAGGAGAAGATGGGAGGAGATGAGAGGGGAGGATGTGTAGAGGAGCTAGGGAGGGGAGAAAAGGGGATAGGAGAGGAGGGTGTAGAGAAGGGAAGGGAGGGGAGAAGAGGGGGAAAGGAAGTGAAAGGAAGGTAGGGGAGGGGATGGAGAGAAGGGGAGGAAGGGAGGAGATGAGAGGGGATGAGAGGAAATGAGAGGAGAAGACAGGAGGAGAGAAGGGTATGGGGGAGGGGAGGATGGGGATTAAGTGAGAGGAGGGATGTTTAATTGAGGACATGGAGGAGGCAGGAGAGGAGAGGGGGAGAAAGAGAAGGGTATAAAATAAGACAGGCAAAGTTACATCAGTATATTTGGATATTTTGATGATATTAATATAGAAGTGCTAGAAATTAACACAGGCGCACTGGCCCAGGGCCGCTAAAAATTAACTTTGTGCCACCAAATTAGTTTTGATGCTAAATCCTACTGGCCTGAATGGGAAAACGGTCAACCAAATGTAACAGAACTTGTATGTTTTTCTTGTTTTGGCCACTAGAATGTGACCAATATTGTTTGTACTTGCCTGACCGGGCAATGAGGTAACAAGATTTAATTTTTAGCATTGCATAAGTGTGTTCACATCTTCATGTGATAGGGATACAATTCAATTTGTGTTGATTTCTACAGTGTTTAAATTTAAAGAAAGTTTTACCATGTACAATACATGCCTGTGAACTGAGCCATATTTATGCTGAACATTTATTTGTTTGTGTTTGTGGGGGAGGGGTGGTTTTGGGCTCAGTTGCCAAAATATGTAATGTTTTCACATCTTCATGTGATTGTAGTTAATGTATGTTTTTTTCTGTTGATATGCTTTCAGAATGTGTACTGTGTTAATAATTTTAGCATACAACATACTTAGTTGTGTGAATGTTAGTGTGTATGTGTACATGTATGTTTTTTGTGTTTGTGGGGGGGGGGGGTCATATTCAACTAAATATGAATGTAACATAACTTATAGCAAGAAGGGAAAAAAACTCAGTTATTTAATACTGCAAGATAAGAGGGAAATTAAACCTAATATAGTGAATGGAACAAATACATGTTGCAACTTGCAACATACATGCAAACATATATTTTGTGTACAAATTGTAAGATAATACAGTAATTAGAACAAATACATGCAATCTTGAATGCAGTGAAGCGAAAAAAAAAAATGTTTGCAAACTTTTGTGTTAGGGTGGGGAAGGTGTGAATAAATTAAAAGATAATGGAGCAAATTAAGGTAATACAGTGAATAGTACAAAAACACAATGCAAATGACATTCAAATGTATTTGTGAAAAACTGCAAGATATGTATTTTTTAATAGGGAAATTCCCAGTTAATACAGTTGCTAGAACAAATACGTATGATACAAACATATTTGCAAAAGCAGAGCCCAATTAGAGTGCAAGAGATAACGACACGACTCGTGCAGTCATCACACAGTCACATTTTCCTCTCATTAACTGGATTTGTGCGGACGGAATAGAGTTGTGAGTGTCTCCACCCACACGCGCCTATTTGCATAACAAAAGCCTGTCACTCAAACGTGATTGACACTCATAATTTATTCCTTATAAATTGCCGCAGCTGCAAAGCCCCCCAGCCATTTAAATGGATGGGAATAATATGATGGTCGTGTTAATGATGAGGATCTAGTACACAATATGCTTAGTCATAACATCACGTAATAATGGTCATAGTCGGTGATGAAGCGTCGGGGAAGGGGTGGTGGGGTTGTCATGTGCCCCCAATAATTAAAATGATACAATTTTTAAAATGCAAGGGGAAAATCCTTTACAACAATAAGAAATTATCGCACCCCCCCCCCCCCCCCCCACTAATTTGCATGCCTCCACCCCTAATGAGTCCAACCATGCTACGCCATTGGTCATATTGATGTGGCTAGATGTTCAGGGGCAATTCCCCCTCTCCCCACTCTCTCTCTCTCTTCCCCTCTTGCGAATATGAATATTATGGTACGGGAGCAGAATAAGCTGCCTAAGTCATAACCCCACGTCATAACATGACGATCATAGTATTTAACATATATAGCTAGGTGGGTAGGATACTACATTCCCACCCATCTCTCTCTCTATATCTCTCCATATATTATGATCATGGTGCTCTATTAACACAAATAGCTTTTTAAGTTTAATACCCTAGTCACACCGGCAAGACCAGCATTTTGAGAACAGGCATTTTACCCCCCCCCCCCCCCTCTCCCCCACCCCCCCCCCCCCTCCCCTCTTCTTGCCTTCATTGGAATCTTTGCACAGTTTCTCTACCCCGGCCATTCCCTGCTTTTCCCCTTGCTTCTTCCCCCATCACCCTCCCCCAAATTAGGACTCAATCTGTGTTGAATCTGATTAGATCTGATGATTAGCACCAGAGAGAGATATATGTACACTCTACTGCTCCCACAAGTTCATGGCAGTTATTAAAACCCCAACATTGGGGTAATTGATAATGACAGTGAAAAATAATTAGGGAAACAGACCCTACTAACCTAAATGCATACAAATACATGTATGTATATTTATCTACACATGGTTGGGATCTCCATTAGTGGTTCAATAAACCTGTACACAGAGAGGCTATGGTGGCAGGAGAGAGAGAGGGTGATAAAAATGAAGAGAGGGAGATTGATTAAGGGGTAAGAGAAAGAAAAGGGGGACATAGTAAAAGGGGGACATAGTAAAAAGAGATTAGGAGATAGGGGGAGAGAGGTAAAGATGGGGGATAACAACAAATAATAGAGAGTGTTAAGGAGAAAGATAAATAAATGGTAATATTAATAGAGAGGAAGAAAGGGGGAGAGAGAATGAGATAAAATGAATAGAGAGTGATAAGGAGCAAGAGAGGGGGAGGGGAAAGAGATTACAAAAAAAGAGGGGGAGAGGGGGATAAAAGGAAGAGAGAGATTGATAAAGAGTTGGAGAAATGAAGGGGAGAGAGGGAGGTGAGATAAATGAATAGAAAGTGATAAGGAGCAAGAAAAACAAAGGGCAAGAGAGAGGGGAGGGGAGGGAGGGGGGTGATAAAAAGGAAGGGAGATAAAGTGGGAGAGTGAAAGAAAGAAAGGTGGTTTCATTTTCATGAGACTGGACGTGAAATATAGTTGTGAGCAATGTTACAAAGTTCATGATGTTGTTGTTGCAATGATTAATGCACTCTATTTATTTATTTATGAGCTGCTGCTTTGATGCTATCCTCCCGAGTTTGCTTCTTGCTTCTTGATGAAAGGTATTGATCACGTTCAATGTCATGAATCATGTGATCGATTGAGTGTCAGGGTATATACAAATGATGCACAGGCTTGAGTGGATCGGTAAGAATTGGATGCACGAGTTTAACTTTGGAATGGTTTAAACCCATGAGTGCAGCGAGTGGCTTTTAGACCATTTCCAAAGTTTAAAGAGTGCAGACAATTCTTACCGATCCACGAAATATGCCTGTGCAGCATTTGTTTTATGAAATGGGCGCAAGAAATGCGAAAATCAAAGTAAAGTGAGCCATGCATCACTAAAATGCATTAGTAAAATGCATCAGTAATAACTTGTACACGCTAATTGACCAATCAGAATGCAGGGATTCTTCTCCCCATTTTATAATACTCCATATACACTTAACATATTACCAAACCCCTAGTTGCTGTGATACATTTATACAAGGCTCAACACAAGCACTGGCTCGATGGCCCCCGGGGCAAGTAAAAAATTAGTTGTTTAGTCAAACCTCCACACTAAGGCCATGAAAAATAAATGGTTGGATTGGCGTAACCCGCCCCGCCCCTAAAAATACCGGCGCTAATGCACGTCGACCCTAGAGGTTTTTTCTGAATTTTTTTTTTTTTTTAATAATAATAAAAAATGAATAAAAAAATTAAAAATTGCAATAGAATTTGCAATTGCGATGTGTTTATGTGTGTGTTTTTGTGTATTTGTGCGAAGGGAAAAAAAAAAAAAAAAAAAAAAAATCCCTACCGACCTACCCTAATTTTTGGTTGCACGTTACGCCAATCAAAAAAAAAATTTTTGGGGCCTAACTTTTAAAATGATACATATTTAAAATTGTCTTGCCCCAATATAAAATTTACTTGCCCTTGAGTCTTACTTCTAGATGAGATTAACACATGAAATTACTTTGTTCTCTTGTAGTTGAACAATTATTTAGTTGCCTGATCGGGTTAAGCAAACTAGACACTGTATGATATTTTCCTCGCCCGACACCAATTATTACTTGCCCTTGGCCCTTGGTTTAGTTAAAATTCAGGTAATGGCCTCAAAAGAGGAATTACAAATAAAAGATATATTATGCTATTCCAAAATTGCTACTCTATATATACGTAGTCGCTATAAGAGAAGAAACAAAATCTCCATTTAACAACTTTTCTCCTAGACATTTCTTTGCGGGAAGACCCAGGTACTACCAGGACATGAAGGTGCCTTGCTAAAAAATGTCCTTTATTAAACCAGTAAGCACCCATAAACTGAAAGTCCTTTAGCGTTAAAGGGATCTAGTAACTTTGTTGACATGTGCAAAACGTGATGAATGGTTGATGCAATGTATATTATTGTTATCTCATATGTCCACAGGGTATTGTGTGAAAATTTCAAGTCAAATGGACATTGCATGGCCAAGTAATGAGCAAAAATGCAAAGTGATATTCAATAACTCACTGCACTCACTTTGTACACAGAAGAAAAACTCGCCCGAAGTTTTTCTTATCTGAATACTTCGATCGTACATATCTTTGTAACGAAAGGGAAATTTGAAAAACCGAAACCTGTCCCATGATTTTATTGTTAATACAAATACAACAAGGTATGAGGGAACCGCTAGAATGAAAAATTTATTTTGAGGATTTGGACAATGTTACTAAGTTCCCTTTAATACATGATACCTCATACTCCTGTAGGCAGAAAGTTAACTGGATTCAGTAACGTAGCATAGTTGGACTGATTGTGGTGCACGCTAATGATTGGGGGGCACACCTTATGTATTTCTTTATATTTTACACAAATATTCCCCTTATAAATGTATTTTATTGTTTGGGGCAAATAACTGGGGGTGGGGGCACATGCACCCCCCCCCCCCCCCCCTCCCCCTCCTCCCACTAGCTATGCTACTGCTTGTACCCAGGTCAGCCCATACCATCATGCAGTGTTGGGGTTTTTCCTTTGATGATGTCATAATGAGATCATCTCAGCTATTGAAGTTATCCCTTTGTAACTGTTGCTGATATTAGACTTTGGGAAGATTTATTTATTTATTACTTTTTCGTCGCCTTTGTTTTCTCAGAGACTGTTCATTTGTTGCTCTTTTTTTGTTAAGTTGTGACTACAATTTCAAGAGCTGAGTTTTTAAGTGAGTTGTACATGCATGTATGTGTCACCAAAAGTGTAGGTCTCCTTTTTTTTCTTCAAATCATTTAAATTGATTATTCACTCCTTATAGCACTTCAATATGAAGATCATGTGTGCAATCCAATACCATGAGTATAGGCTTATTCTTTTTTATTCAGCATCAATTTCTAGAAGATGCGAGAAAAAAAGAAGGCAAAAAACTTAGTCACCTGTGAATAATTGAGAGCCCCCCCCCCCCCCAAATCTGTTTGGATCACGCAAGTCCAAAAATAGCAAGTGACATCGTAATCAGTGGGGATCAATCAAATCACTGGAATGCCGTGATATTTAATGCTTTTAACTGGTGGACTATGAAATATTGTAATCTCCATAGACACAACACATGGTACACACGCCCTGCCACAGTTGAGAATTGAACCCCAGACCCTCATATTGGAAGACCAAGGCCCGAACCAATACACCATGGCACTCCCAATCCCATATAAATGAGGACAAACAACTTAGTCATCGGGGAATAATGTATTTTAAGTTTGTGGAATTCGCAATTCCAATAGTAGAAAGTGACTTTACTGACTAGAGATCAATAAAATCAATAAAGTCACAATCGATGACTGACGAACTATTCATATGCAGTAGCACATTTTGTAAATTTCTATGTTTGTTTCCAACATTTAGACCAACAATATAATCATTGAGGCAAGTTTAGGGAATACACAAGTACAAACAAAAAGAGCAAATGACACCATTATTGATTCGGATCAATAAAAATAATAATGTTCATGATCAATGACTGATCCATTTTGCAACATTGTGTGCTGGAGTATTCACGTTCAGTAGCACATTTTACAAACAAAATCATCCAAGCATAAATTGAGGCAAGTTTGGAGGATTGCGTAAGTCCAAGAAAAGCAAATGCCACCATTATTGATTTGGAATCAATAAAAAATGATAATGTTCACGATCGATGACTGACTTGCTTTGTAGCTATCTGTTCTGGAATATTCACGTACAGTAGCTTATTTTGTTAGTGTCGTGACTTTTTTTACATCAAAAGGCAAACAAGTTAGTCACCCTAGAATACATTATTGAACTAGGCTTGGGGATTACGCAAGACCTAGAATAGAAAGTGACATCATTTTGCGAGGAGATCGATCAATAAGATCAATGATGGTTCGATGATGACTGGATTTTTGGCAATAATCTCTGTGCTGTGCAAAAAATAATCGTTCAAATTTGGTGGATATATACATTTTTAGAGTATTATTCTGCATGTACTTACTGCGCCAACGACACTTGTTCAAATTGTCTGCAGGGCCATTCTTGGTCACGTGTGTGACCCAAAATAGGAAAAATTCTGAAATAGGATGCTTATATTTTAGTAAGTGTAGGAGGTATGGTGATGTGAACTTGATATATGACTTGCATACGTTGAAGTCTTTCATGTGTAACACAAAAGATTTTATTAGGATTACGTTGCCCAAGGACAGAGGTCAAATGGCATCGGTCACGTGTGTGACTTCGCACGGGAGCACTTTTGAAGAAAAAAAATTTAACTCAATTTCATTTTGGAAATCCTGTGAAATATGAAAAGCTAAAATGTTCATATTAGTATCAGACAACTGATATATATCTGTAAGTAAGAAAATGGTGAAAGATTAAAATTATCTCAAACAGTTGTTTTTTAATGCACGTTATAATGCGGGGATGTCTGGGTCACGTGTGTGACATTTTGGGGTGGTCACGTGTGTGACATGTACAATATGAATGGAAATATGAATTTTACAAATATTAGGTTTAGATAGTAAAATGAAGTTCAATTGTCACAAAATTGGTATCATCATGTACAGGAGAATAAAAGGAATGAGCTTGCTTGATTATTTTCTGAGTTATGATTTTTATTTGAATATTGAAATATGTAAATTTATTAATTTTTCTAAGAAATTTTCTAAATTCAATTAAAAAAATATATTTCATGAAACCTTGGACACTGATCTTTCCATTAATGGAATAAAACTACTGAAAAAACAAATTTCATTTTTTCCAAAAAAGTTTCACTTTTCAAAGAATGGCCCTGCAATGTATTTTTTTTTTGTGCAAAAATCTACTTACTCAAATAGCATTTGTGTTTGTTTCTCAAGTTTTTTTAGTCATATTTATGGTGGAATACTCACTTGTAGTTTAGTACATATTTTGTGATAATAATATTAATATAATTATTATTATAATAATAGTAAGTCCAGTTGCTTAGATTCAATTTTTAACTTCACAATATTAATAATGATAATGTTTATATAATCTAGTGCCTAATAGCATTGATAATTATCTCTTACATAATAGCATTATTACCCCGTTCATCGGATACACACACCAATCTGTGCAAGAAATGTTCATTCATTGCATATTGTAGGATAATATAATGTATGACATCATGATTATTCATATCGCTGGAGATTGTGGGATCGTGGGTAATTCTCTGCCCAGTAATTGGTTAGTCAGTCGTACCACACCGCAGTGGCAGTGTGCCCCACCAAGCAATGTTTGCGTCCCTATATAAATACATTTATAAGTCGTAGATGCATGTCATTCACCTTCTCAAAATAGATGTTGATATATGAATTCTAGATGTAAGATTATAACATGAATGAATACGTAAAATTACATAGTACATTTTAGTTTAATATTTGTCCTCTTGTAGGGTATCATTAATTTGAAAAAGTATAATATTTTTGACTCTCCCCTCCCCCACCCCCACCCCTAACCCCCACTCCCACCCCACACCCCCACTCCCATCCAAAAAATTCAAGATGAAATACAATTAATTTTAAGAAATATGTGAACTGAAATTACAATTTCTATTGTAGGTTACATAATCATGTAATACATTTTCTAAGAGTGTCTTATCGTGAGTAAAAGTTAAAATATATGATATATTTCTGGTCAGTTTCCCTAGATATGTTTGAAATAATATTTAGCGCATGTGCCAATAACCCATTGAAAGGTGTCTGACTTCAAGACATGAAACTCCAGAAAAAATACATCATGTACATGTACATGTACAATATCATATTTTGTATAATTTGCAGAGTACAAATAGGTAATAGGTAATATATAAATGGCATGAAAATGCTATTATATAAAATTCCACCCAGTTTAATCCCCCAAACTGGATTTTACTGGATTTCAGTAAGCAGTAGTAGGCTCTGCGGGGAAATACATGTTGACGAATATTTCTGGAGTTACTTTTTAGGTCAGAATAACATCCCAAGTTATCACAGTGCATTTAAACCCGAATTATTGGGGGGAAAAGGTCTTTCCTGGGGCTCTTTTGTGAATTTCCAGGTCTTTATCCATCATTTAAAGAGCTAAATTACCCCAAGGCTCCATGTGAGTGTACTTCTTAAATACTCAGAAGGGTTATGTGCTGTATTCAAATGGATAACATAGAATCATTCACTTTGATGTACATTGTAGACTTTTTCCTGACAAATGATTAAATATAATCTATAAAACTAAACATATTTTATCTGTTTGCTATTCTATCTGTAGATGTACATGTGCAGTATGTGGAGCTTTATAGGATGGTATGGTTCTGTAGCCTGCATAAGAGGTTGCGCACAACGAATGATCCCGAGCAGATTGTCTTTTCGAAAAGGTAAGTTTTTTATTTAATTTTATTACTTATACTTTTTTTGTTCTTCCTTAAGTTTTCTTGTATTAATGGTGTATTTATATAAAGCAGAAGGTAATACGTCAATTTAGGGATTATTTTGTTATGAAATGATACAAGTCATAAACCATCTCATTATATCATCTTTAACAAATGTTGTTTTCCAACATTTTAATTTTCAATTTTCCAACTGGCTGATGATTGATCACTTGGTATTATGCAAGAATCAGTACACGTGCTAAAATATTTCTAGTCATGTTTTCTCTAAAATATCTGCTATTATTATAGCTACTAGCAAATTACCCGTCACCAGATCTTTGAGTAAGATAATGTTGTATGTTGTATATTTGTATTTCGTTATTTTTTGTATCTATCCTGTAAAAAACATTTGGTCAATTAATGGAATCTCTGTTTGAATGGTTATGATATGATTTAATAAGTGTATAATTAAAAATACAATCTCATATTCACAGGCATATGCGTACACGGGGGGGGGGGGGGGGGTTCAAATTTCACTTTGATGAAAAAGGGCTGTTTTGGGGTTTCCCCCCCCCCTCAAAAACATATTCACGGACACCATGAACCCCCCTCACAAATTCTTCACCGACACCCCCGCCCCCTTTTGAAAGAATCTTCACCAGTACCCCCTCTCGAGAAAATCTTCATCGACACCCCCCTCGCGTCGAAAAATATTCACCGACAACCCCCCCCCTCGAAAAATCTTCTCCTACACCCCCACCACCCCCCTTCGAAAGAATCTTCACTGTTACTCCCTCTCAATAAAATCTTTACTGACACCCCCCTAGAAAATTCTTCACCGACAACCCCCCCCCTCGAAAAATCTTCACAGAAACCCCCCTTTCAAGATTCTTCACCGACACCCCCCCCCCCCCCCCCCCGGTGGTGATTCAATCTCATATTCAAAGGCATATGGGTACCCGGGTGGGGGGGGGGGGGGGTGAGGACACCCACCCCCCTTACAAATTCTTCACCGACACTCTCCCTCGAAAATTCTTCACCGACAGCCCCCCCCCTCCCCACTCGAAATACTTGACCGACACCTGACCCCTCAAAAATGTTGGTTGAGGAAATAACCACCCCCCCCCCCCTCAAAAAATATTCACGGACACCCACTCCCCTCACAAATTCTTCAGCGACACCGAAAGAATCTTCACTGGTACCCCCTCTCGAAAAAATCTTCACTGACACCCCCCTCGAAAAATCCCCCACCCCCCATCGAGATTCTTCACCAACATCCCTCCCCCCTTCGAAAATTCATCACCGCCCCCCCCCCCACGAAATATTTGACCGACACCACCCTCGAAAATTCTTCACCGACACCCCCCTCGAAATACTTGACCGACACCCCCTCGAGTTACTTGACCGACACCCCCCTCGAAATACTTGGCCAACACCCAGCCCGTCGAAAATTTTGGTTGACGCAATAACCCCCCCTACCCCCCCCCCCCCCCCCCTTGTAAAAACCCTAGGTATGCTGCCAGCGATCACATGTCAAACAATAAACAGTATTAATTAAATCGTTGTCAAGTAGATCAATAACCCTAATTCCTTGCTCTTCTTGTTTACACGTTATTTACAAAAAGCACACATTTTTTATACTTCAGTACAACAAAGTATGCACTTCGAGCAAACATTTACAATTAGCCTGTATTCAGAAAATTAAACCAGTGACAGAGAGAAACCTATTTTGATAGCCGTATACCCTGTTTTGCCAATTTTGTGAATATCGTGTTGAAAATGTGAACAAAAATCACCGATCAAATTCAGTCATGCATATACGGACATGTACAATCACACGAATGTGTGTACAATGTAGTAGATTGTGTGTTGACAATGCACAGATGCCGGACCTACAATATTCCGCTACTCTGTATATAGTCTATGCAAATTCCCCGCCCGACGGTCGCTTTCGCTTTTGGAATGTACCGTCCGTTTCTTGATAGAAATACATATATTTCATCAGATTTGTTTTAATTCTATTCGAAAATCAGTCATTACAATTTTTAAATCCATATTATTTAAAAGTTTGAAAAACAACAATTCGCAAGCAAATTACGATAGTCTTAATTCAGGCGCACACAGCGGCACACGTGTTATTTCCGATTTGACAGGCATACGATAATGTGCGTAAGTAATTTACAACGTATCGATTCCAGGCTGAACAAAGACTACATAATGAAAGGTCATTTCAGCAACACACTTTTCACGGTACTTCCGTCGCAAGCATGTGCGATGATCAGCGCTCGACGCGACTGCATGGCAAATGAACGTGGAATATTGGCCGATTCATAACTGACCACTGGTCAAACTGACCCCGACCTGACCCAGACCACAAACCTCTATGGGTCATCACCAATCACTACCCAAAGTTTGATGTTGGTGCCTCAATGCACTACGAAATGCATAGATGGACAGACAGACAGACA
>JBAMJV010008109.1:0-18285 GCA_037951105.1 Echinarachnius parma
GGCTGCTGGCAAACTCGGAGGGTGGATGCCCGAGAGATGCTAGCAGCCCCCAGGCTGCTGCAAACTCGGAGGGTGGATGCCCGAGAGATGCTAGCAGCCCCCAGGCTGCTGGCAAACTCAGGAGGGTGGATGCCCGAGAGATGCTAGCAGCCCCCAGGCTGCTGGCAAACTCGGAGGGTGGATGCCCGAGAGATGCTAGCAGCCCCCAGGCTGCTGGCAAACTCGGGAGGGTGGATGCCCGAGAGATGCTAGCAGCCCCCAGGCTGCTGGCAAACTCGGAGGGTGGATGCCCGAGAGATGCTAGCAGCCCCCAGGCTGCTGGCAAACTCGGAGGTGGATGCCCGAGAGATGCTAGCAGCCCCCAGGCTGCTGGCAAACTCGGAGGGTGGATGCCCGAGAGATGCTAGCAGCCCCCAGGCTGCTGGCAAACTCGGAGGGTGGATGCCCGAGAGATGCTAGCAGCCCCCAGGCTGCTGGCAAACTCGGAGGGTGGATGCCCGAGAGATGCTAGCAGCCCCCAGGCTGCTGGCAAACTCGGAGGGTGGATGCCCGAGAGATGCTAGCAGCCCCCAGGCTGCTGGCAAACTCGGAGGGTGGATGCCCGAGAGATGCTAGCAGCCCCCAGGCTGCTGGCAAACTCGGAGGGTGGATGCCCGAGAGATGCTAGCAGCCCCCAGGCTGCTGGCAAACTCGGAGGGTGGATGCCCGAGAGATGCTAGCAGCCCCCAGGCTGCTGGCAAAACTCGGAGGGTGGATGCCCGAGAGATGCTAGCAGCCCCCAGGCTGCTGGCAAACTCGGAGGGTGGATGCCCGAGAGATGCTAGCAGCCCCCAGGCTGCTGGCAAACTCGGAGGGTGGATGCCCGAGAGATGCTAGCAGCCCCAGGCTGCTGGCAAACTCGGAGGGTGGATGCCCGAGAGATGCTAGCAGCCCCCAGGCTGCTGGCAAACTCGGAGGGTGGATGCCCGAGAGATGCTAGCAGCCCCCAGGCTGCTGGCAAACTCGGAGGGTGGATGCCCGAGAGATGCTAGCAGCCCCCAGGCTGCTGGCAAACTCGGAGGGTGGATGCCCGAGAGATGCTAGCAGCCCCCAGGCTGCTGGCAAACTCGGAGGGTGGATGCCCGAGAGATGCTAGCAGCCCCCAGGCTGCTGGCAAACTCGGAGGGTGGATGCCCGAGAGATGCTAGCAGCCCCAGGCTGCTGGGCAAACTCGGAGGGTGGATGCCCGAGAGATGCTAGCAGCCCCCAGGCTGCTGGCAAACTCGGAGGGTGGATGCCCGAGAGATGCTAGCAGCCCCCAGGCTGCTGGCAAACTCGGAGGGTGGATGCCCGAGAGATGCTAGCAGCCCCCAGGCTGCTGGCAAACTCGGAGGGTGGATGCCCGAGAGATGCTAGCAGCCCCCAGGCTGCTGGCAAACTCGGAGGGTGGATGCCCGAGAGATGCTAGCAGCCCCCAGGCTGCTGGCAAACTCGGAGGGTGGATGCCCGAGAGATGCTAGCAGCCCCCAGGCTGCTGGCAAACTCGGAGGGTGGATTGCCCGAGAGATGCTAGCAGCCCCCAGGCTGCTGGCAAACTCGGAGGTGGATGCCCGAGAGATGCTAGCAGCCCCCAGGCTGCTGGCAAACTCGGAGGGTGGATGCCCGAGAGATGCTAGCAGCCCCCAGGCTGCTGGCAAACTCGGAGGGTGGATGCCCGAGAGATGCTAGCAGGCCCCCAGGCTGCTGGCAAACTCGGAGGGTGGATGCCCGAGAGATGCTAGCAGCCCCCAGGCTGCTGGCAAACTCGGAGGGTGGATGCCCGAGAGATGCTAGCAGCCCCCAGGCTGCTGGCAAACTCGGAGGGTGGATGCCCGAGAGATGCTAGCAGCCCCCAGGCTGCTGGCAAACTCGGAGGGTGGATGCCCGAGAGATGCTAGCAGCCCCCAGGCTGCTGGCAAACTCGGAGGTGGATGCCCGAGAGATGCTAGCAGCCCCCAGGCTGCTGGCAAACTCGGAGGGTGGATGCCCGAGAGATGCTAGCAGCCCCAGGCTGCTGGCAAACTCGGAGGGTGGATGCCCGAGAGATGCTAGCAGCCCCCAGGCTGCTGGCAAACTCGGAGGGTGGATGCCCGAGAGATGCTAGCAGCCCCCAGGCTGCTGGCAAACTCGGAGGGTGGATGCCGAGAGATGCTAGCAGCCCCCAGGCTGCTGGCAAACTCGGAGGGTGGATGCCCGAGAGATGCTAGCAGCCCCCAGGCTGCTGGCAAACTCGGAGGGTGGATGCCCGAGAGATGCTAGCAGCCCCCAGGGCTGCTGGCAAACTCGGAGGGTGGATGCCCGAGAGATGCTAGCAGCCCCCAGGCTGCTGGCAAACTCGGAGGGTGGATGCCCGAGAGATGCTAGCAGCCCCCCAGGCTGCTGGCAAACTCGGAGGGTGGATGCCCGAGAGATGCTAGCAGCCCCCAGGCTGCTGGCAAACTCGGAGGGTGGATGCCCGAGAGATGCTAGCAGCCCCCAGGCTGCTGGCAAACTCGGAGGGTGGATGCCCGAGAGATGCTAGCAGCCCCCAGGCTGCTGGCAAACTCGGAGGGTGGATGCCCGAGAGATGCTAGCAGCCCCCAGGCTGCTGGCAAACTCGGAGGGTGGATGCCCGAGAGATGCTAGCAGCCCCCAGGCTGCTGGCAAACTCGGAGGGTGGATGCCCGAGAGATGCTAGCAGCCCCCAGGCTGCTGGCAAACTCGGAGGGTGGATGCCGAGAGATGCTAGCAGCCCCAGGCTGCTGGCAAACTCGGAGGGTGGATGCCCGAGAGATGCTAGCAGCCCCCAGGCTGCTGGCAAACTCGGAGGGTGGATGCCCGAGAGATGCTAGCAGCCCCCAGGCTGCTGGCAAACTCGGAGGGTGGATGCCCGAGAGATGCTAGCAGCCCCCAGGCTGCTGGCAAACTCGGAGGGTGGATGCCCGAGAGATGCTAGCAGCCCCCAGGCTGCTGGCAAACTCGGAGGGTGGATGCCCGAGAGATGCTAGCAGCCCCAGGCTGCTGGCAAACTCGGAGGGTGGATGCCCGAGAGATGCTAGCAGCCCCCAGGCTGCTGGCAAACTCGGAGGGTGGATGCCCGAGAGATGCTAGCAGCCCCCAGGCTGCTGGCAAACTCGGAGGGTGGATGCCCGAGAGATGCTAGCAGCCCCCAGGCTGCTGGCAAACTCGGAGGGTGGATGCCCGAGAGATGCTAGCAGCCCCCAGGCTGCTGGCAAACTCGGAGGGTGGATGCCCGAGAGATGCTAGCAGCCCCCAGGCTGCTGGCAAACTCGGAGGGTGGATGCCCGAGAGATGCTAGCAGCCCCCAGGCTGCTGGCAAACTCGGAGGGTGGATGCCCGAGAGATGCTAGCAGCCCCCAGGCTGCTGGCAAACTCGGAGGGTGGATGCCCGAGAGATGCTAGCAGCCCCCAGGCTGCTGGCAAACTCGGAGGGTGGATGCCCGAGAGATGCTAGCAGCCCCCAGGCTGCTGGCAAACTCGGAGGGTGATGCCCGAGAGATGCTAGCAGCCCCCAGGCTGCTGGCAAACTCGGAGGGTGGATGCCCGAGAGATGCTAGCAGCCCCCAGGCTGCTGGCAAACTCGGAGGGTGGATGCCCGAGAGATGCTAGCAGCCCCCAGGCTGCTGGCAAACTCGGAGGGTGGATGCCCGAGAGATGCTAGCAGCCCCCAGGCTGCTGGCAAACTCGGAGGGTGGATGCCCGAGAGATGCTAGCAGCCCCAGGCTGCTGGCAAACTCGGAGGGTGGATGCCCGAGAGATGCTAGCAGCCCCCAGGCTGCTGGCAAACTCGGAGGGTGGATGCCCGAGAGATGCTAGCAGCCCCCAGGCTGCTGGCAAACTCGGAGGGTGGATGCCCGAGAGATGCTAGCAGCCCCCAGGCTGCTGGCAAACTCGGAGGGTGGATGCCCGAGAGATGCTAGCAGCCCCCAGGCTGCTGGCAAACTCGGAGGGTGGATGCCCGAGAGATGCTAGCAGCCCCAGGCTGCTGGCAAACTCGGAGGGTGGATGCCCGAGAGATGCTAGCAGCCCCCAGGCTGCTGGCAAACTCGGAGGGTGGATGCCCGAGAGATGCTAGCAGCCCCCAGGCTGCTGGCAAACTCGGAGGGTGGATGCCCGAGAGATGCTAGCAGCCCCCAGGCTGCTGGCAAACTCGGAGGTGGATGCCCGAGAGATGCTAGCAGCCCCAGGCTGCTGGCAAACTCGGAGGGTGGATGCCCGAGAGATGCTAGCAGCCCCAGGCTGCTGGCAAACTCGAGGGTGGATGCCCGAGAGATGCTAGCAGCCCCCAGGCTGCTGGCAAACTCGGAGGGTGGATGCCCGAGAGATGCTAGCAGCCCCCAGGCTGCTGGCAAACTCGGAGGGTGGATGCCCGAGAGATGCTAGCAGCCCCCAGGCTGCTGGCAAACTCGGAGGGTGGATGCCCGAGAGATGCTAGCAGCCCCCAGGCTGCTGGCAAACTCGGAGGGTGGATGCCCGAGAGATGCTAGCAGCCCCCAGGCTGCTGGCAAACTCGGAGGGTGGATGCCCGAGAGATGCTAGCAGCCCCCAGGCTGCTGGCAAACTCGGAGGGTGGATGCCCGAGAGATGCTAGCAGCCCCCAGGCTGCTGGCAAACTCGGAGGGTGGATGCCCGAGAGATGCTAGCAGCCCCAGGCTGCTGGCAAACTCGGAGGGTGGATGCCCGAGAGATGCTAGCAGCCCCCAGGCTGCTGGCAAACTCGGAGGGTGGATGCCCGAGAGATGCTAGCAGCCCCCAGGCTGCTGGCAAACTCGGAGGGTGGATGCCCGAGAGATGCTAGCAGCCCCCAGGCTGCTGGCAAACTCGGAGGGTGGATGCCCGAGAGATGCTAGCAGCCCCCAGGCTGCTGGCAAACTCGGAGGGTGGATGCCCGAGAGATGCTAGCAGCCCCAGGCTGCTGGCAAACTCGGAGGGTGGATGCCCGAGAGATGCTAGCAGCCCCCAGGCTGCTGGCAAACTCGGAGGGTGGATGCCCGAGAGATGCTAGCAGCCCCCAGGCTGCTGGCAAACTCGGAGGGTGGATGCCGAGAGATGCTAGCAGCCCCCAGGCTGCTGGCAAACTCGGAGGGTGGATGCCCGAGAGATGCTAGCAGCCCCCAGGCTGCTGGCAAACTCGGAGGGTGGATGCCCGAGAGATGCTAGCAGCCCCCAGGCTGCTGGCAAACTCGGAGGGTGATGCCCGAGAGATGCTAGCAGCCCCCAGGCTGCTGGCAAACTCGGAGGGTGGATGCCCGAGAGATGCTAGCAGCCCCAGGCTGCTGGCAAACTCGAGGGTGGATGCCCGAGAGATGCTAGCAGCCCCCAGGCTGCTGGCAAACTCGGAGGGTGGATGCCCGAGAGATGCTAGCAGCCCCCAGGCTGCTGGCAAACTCGGAGGGTGGATGCCCGAGAGATGCTAGCAGCCCCCAGGCTGCTGGCAAACTCGGAGGGTGGATGCCCGAGAGATGCTAGCAGCCCCCAGGCTGCTGGCAAACTCGGAGGTGGATGCCCGAGAGATGCTAGCAGCCCCAGGCTGCTGGCAAACTCGGAGGGTGGATGCCCGAGAGATGCTAGCAGCCCCAGGCTGCTGGCAAACTCGGAGGGTGGATGCCCGAGAGATGCTAGCAGCCCCAGGCTGCTGGCAAACTCGGAGGGTGGATGCCCGAGAGATGCTAGCAGCCCCCAGGCTGCTGGCAAACTCGGAGGGTGGATGCCCGAGAGATGCTAGCAGCCCCAGGCTGCTGGCAAACTCGGAGGGTGGATGCCCGAGAGATGCTAGCAGCCCCCAGGCTGCTGGCAAACTCGGAGGGTGGATGCCCGAGAGATGCTAGCAGCCCCCAGGCTGCTGGCAAACTCGGAGGGTGGATGCCCGAGAGATGCTAGCAGCCCCCAGGCTGCTGGCAAACTCGGAGGGTGGATGCCCGAGAGATGCTAGCAGCCCAGGCTGCTGGCAAACTCGGAGGGTGGATGCCCGAGAGATGCTAGCAGCCCCCAGGCTGCTGGCAAACTCGGAGGGTGGATGCCCGAGAGATGCTAGCAGCCCCCAGGCTGCTGGCAAACTCGGAGGGTGGATGCCCGAGAGATGCTAGCAGCCCCCAGGCTGCTGGCAAACTCGGAGGGTGGATGCCCGAGAGATGCTAGCAGCCCCCAGGCTGCTGGCAAACTCGGAGGGTGGATGCCCGAGAGATGCTAGCAGCCCCAGGCTGCTGGCAAACTCGGAGGGTGGATGCCCGAGAGATGCTAGCAGCCCCCAGGCTGCTGGCAAACTCGGAGGGTGGATGCCCGAGAGATGCTAGCAGCCCCCAGGCTGCTGGCAAACTCGGAGGGTGGATGCCCGAGAGATGCTAGCAGCCCCCAGCTGCTGGCAAACTCGGAGGTGGATGCCCGAGAGATGCTAGCAGCCCCCAGGCTGCTGGCAAACTCGGAGGTGGATGCCCGAGAGATGCTAGCAGCCCCCAGGCTGCTGGCAAACTCGGAGGGTGGATGCCCGAGAGATGCTAGCAGCCCCCAGGCTGCTGGCAAACTCGGAGGGTGGATGCCCGAGAGATGCTAGCAGCCCCCCAGGCTGCTGGCAAACTCGGAGGGTGGATGCCCGAGAGATGCTAGGCAGGCCCCCCAGGCTGCTGGCAACTCGGAGGGTGGATGCCCGAGAGATGCTAGCAGCCCCCAGGCTGCTGGCAAACTCGGAGGGTGGATGCCCGAGAGATGCTAGCAGCCCCCAGGCTGCTGGCAAACTCGGAGGGTGGATGCCGAGAGATGCTAGCAGCCCCAGGCTGCTGGCAAACTCGGAGGGTGGATGCCCGAGAGATGCTAGCAGCCCCCAGGCTGCTGGCAAACTCGGAGGGTGGATGCCCGAGAGATGCTAGCAGCCCCCAGGCTGCTGGCAACTCGGAGGGTGGATGCCCGAGAGATGCTAGCAGCCCCCAGGCTGCTGGCAAACTCGGAGGGTGGATGCCCGAGAGATGCTAGCAGCCCCCAGGCTGCTGGCAAACTCGGAGGGTGGATGCCCGAGAGATGCTAGCAGCCCCAGGCTGCTGGCAAACTCGGAGGGTGGATGCCCGAGAGATGCTAGCAGCCCCCAGGCTGCTGGCAAACTCGGAGGGTGGATGCCCGAGAGATGCTAGCAGCCCCCAGGCTGCTGGCAAACTCGGAGGGTGGATGCCCGAGAGATGCTAGCAGCCCCCAGGCTGCTGGCAAACTCGGAGGGTGGATGCCCGAGAGATGCTAGCAGCCCCCAGGCTGCTGGCAAACTCGGAGGGTGGATGCCCGAGAGATGCTAGCAGCCCCCAGGCTGCTGGCAAACTCGGAGGGTGGATGCCCGAGAGATGCTAGCAGCCCCCAGGCTGCTGGCAAACTCGGAGGGTGGATGCCCGAGAGATGCTAGCAGCCCCCAGGCTGCTGGCAAACTCGGAGGGTGGATGCCCGAGAGATGCTAGCAGCCCCAGGCTGCTGGCAAACTCGGAGGGTGGATGCCCGAGAGATGCTAGCAGCCCCAGGCTGCTGGCAAACTCGGAGGGTGGATGCCCGAGAGATGCTAGCAGCCCCCAGGCTGCTGGCAAACTCGGAGGGTGGATGCCCGAGAGATGCTAGCAGCCCCCAGGCTGCTGGCAAACTCGGAGGGTGGATGCCCGAGAGATGCTAGCAGCCCCCAGGCTGCTGGCAACTCGGAGGGTGGATGCCCGAGAGATGCTAGCAGCCCCCAGGCTGCTGCAAACTCGGAGGGTGGATGCCCGAGAGATGCTAGCAGCCCCCAGGCTGCTGGCAAACTCGGAGGGTGGATGCCCGAGAGATGCTAGCAGCCCCCAGGCTGCTGGCAAACTCGGAGGGTGGATGCCCGAGAGATGCTAGCAGCCCCCAGGCTGCTGGCAAACTCGGAGGGTGGATGCCCGAGAGATGCTAGCAGCCCCCAGGCTGCTGGCAAACTCGGAGGGTGGATGCCCGAGAGATGCTAGCAGCCCCCAGGCTGCTGGCAAACTCGGAGGGTGGATGCCCGAGAGATGCTAGCAGCCCCCAGGCTGCTGGCAAACTCGGAGGGTGGATGCCCGAGAGATGCTAGCAGCCCCCAGGCTGCTGGCAAACTCGGAGGGTGGATGCCCGAGAGATGCTAGCAGCCCCCAGGCTGCTGCAAACTCGGAGGGTGGATGCCCGAGAGATGCTAGCAGCCCCCAGGCTGCTGGCAAACTCGGAGGGTGGATGCCCGAGAGATGCTAGCAGCCCCCAGGCTGCTGGCAAACTCGGAGGGTGATGCCCGAGAGATGCTAGCAGCCCCCAGGCTGCTGGCAACTCGGAGGGTGGATGCCCGAGAGATGCTAGCAGCCCCCAGGCTGCTGGCAAACTCGGAGGGTGGATGCCCGAGAGATGCTAGCAGCCCCCAGGCTGCTGGCAAACTCGGAGGGTGGATGCCCGAGAGATGCTAGCAGCCCCCAGGCTGCTGGCAAACTCGGAGGGTGGATGCCCGAGAGATGCTAGCAGCCCCCAGGCTGCTGGCAAACTCGGAGGGTGGATGCCCGAGAGATGCTAGCAGCCCCCAGGCTGCTGGCAAACTCGGAGGGTGGATGCCCGAGAGATGCTAGCAGCCCCCAGGCTGCTGGCAAACTCGGAGGGTGGATGCCCGAGAGATGCTAGCAGCCCCCAGGCTGCTGGCAAACTCGGAGGGTGGATGCCCGAGAGATGCTAGCAGCCCCCAGGCTGCTGGCAACTCGGAGGGTGGATGCCCGAGAGATGCTAGCAGCCCCCAGGCTGCTGGCAAACTCGGAGGTGGATGCCCGAGAGATGCTAGCAGCCCCCAGGCTGCTGGCAACTCGGAGGGTGGATGCCCGAGAGATGCTAGCAGCCCCCAGGCTGCTGGCAAACTCGGAGGGTGGATGCCCGAGAGATGCTAGCAGCCCCCAGGCTGCTGGCAAACTCGGAGGGTGGATGCCCGAGAGATGCTAGCAGCCCCCAGGCTGCTGGCAAACTCGGAGGGTGGATGCCGAGAGATGCGAGCAGCCCCCAGGCTGCTGGCAAACTCGGAGGGTGGATGCCCGAGAGATGCTAGCAGCCCCCAGGCTGCTGGCAAACTCGGAGGGTGGATGCCCGAGAGATGCTAGCAGCCCCCTGCTGGCAAACTCGGAGGGTGGATGCCCGAGAGATGCTAGCAGCCCCCAGGCTGCTGGCAAACTCGGAGGGTGGATGCCCGAGAGATGCTAGCAGCCCCCAGGCTGCTGGCAAACTCGGAGGGTGGATGCCCGAGAGATGCTAGCAGCCCCCAGGCTGCTGGCAAACTCGGAGGGTGGATGCCCGAGAGATGCTAGCAGCCCCCAGGCTGCTGGCAAACTCGGAGGGTGGATGCCCGAGAGATGCTAGCAGCCCCCAGGCTGCTGGCAAACTCGGAGGGTGGATGCCCGAGAGATGCTAGCAGCCCCCAGGCTGCTGGCAAACTCGGAGGGTGGATGCCCGAGAGATGCTAGCAGCCCCCAGGCTGCTGGCAAACTCGGAGGGTGGATGCCGAGAGATGCTAGCAGCCCCCAGGCTGCTGGCAAACTCGGAGGGTGGATGCCCCGAGAGATGCTAGCAGCCCCCAGGCTGCTGGCAAACTCGGAGGGTGGATGCCCGAGAGATGCTAGCAGCCCCCAGGCTGCTGGCAAACTCGGAGGGTGGATGCCCGAGAGATGCTAGCAGCCCCCAGGCTGCTGGCAAACTCGGAGGGTGGATGCCCGAGAGATGCTAGCAGCCCCCAGGCTGCTGGCAAATCGGAGGGTGGATGCCCGAGAGATGCTAGCAGCCCCCAGGCTGCTGGCAAACTCGGAGGGTGGATGCCCGAGAGATGCTAGCAGCCCCCAGGCTGCTGGCAAACTCGGAGGGTGGATGCCCGAGAGATGCTAGCAGCCCCCAGGCTGCTGGCAAACTCGGAGGGTGGATGCCCGAGAGATGCTAGCAGCCCCCAGGCTGCTGGCAAACTCGGAGGGTGGATGCCCGAGAGATGCTAGCAGCCCCCAGGCTGCTGGCAAACTCGGAGGGTGGATGCCCGAGAGATGCTAGCAGCCCCCAGGCTGCTGGCAAACTCGGAGGGTGGATGCCCGAGGATGCTAGCAGCCCCCAGGCTGCTGGCAAACTCGGAGGGTGGATGCCCGAGAGATGCTAGCAGCCCCCAGGCTGCTGGCAAACTCGGAGGGTGGATGCCCGAGAGATGCTAGCAGCCCCCAGGCTGCTGGCAAACTCGGAGGGTGGATGCCCGAGAGATGCTAGCAGCCCCCAGGCTGCTGGCAAACTCGGAGGGTGGATGCCCGAGAGATGCTAGCAGCCCCCAGGCTGCTGGCAAACTCGGAGGGTGGATGCCCGAGAGATGCTAGCAGCCCCCAGGCTGCTGGGCAAACTCGGAGGGTGGATGCCCGAGAGATGCTAGCAGCCCCCAGGCTGCTGGCAAACTCGGAGGTGGATGCCCGAGAGATGCTAGCAGCCCCCAGGCTGCTGGCAAACTCGGAGGGTGGATGCCCGAGAGATGCTAGCAGCCCCCAGGCTGCTGGCAAACTCGGAGGGTGGATGCCCGAGAGATGCTAGCAGCCCCCAGGCTGCTGGCAAACTCGGAGGGTGGATGCCCGAGAGATGCTAGCAGCCCCCAGGCTGCTGGCAAACTCGGAGGGTGGATGCCCGAGAGATGCTAGCAGCCCCCAGGCTGCTGGCAAACTCGGAGGGTGGATGCCCGAGAGATGCTAGCAGCCCCCAGGCTGCTGGCAAACTCGGAGGGTGGATGCCCGAGAGATGCTAGCAGCCCCCAGGCTGCTGGCAAACTCGGAGGGTGGATGCCCGAGAGATGCTAGCAGCCCCCAGGCTGCTGGCAAACTCGGAGGGTGGATGCCCGAGAGATGCTAGCAGCCCCCAGGCTGCTGGCAAACTCGGAGGGTGGATGCCCGAGAGATGCTAGCAGCCCCCAGGCTGCTGGCAAACTCGGAGGGTGGATGCCCGAGAGATGCTAGCAGCCCCCAGGCTGCTGGCAAACTCGGAGGGTGGATGCCCGAGAGATGCTAGCAGCCCCCAGGCTGCTGGCAAACTCGGAGGGTGGATGCCCGAGAGATGCTAGCAGCCCCCAGGCTGCTGGCAAACTCGGAGGGTGGATGCCCGAGAGATGCTAGCAGCCCCCAGGCTGCTGGCAAACTCGGAGGGTGGATGCCCGAGAGATGCTAGCAGCCCCCAGGCTGCTGGCAAACTCGGAGGGTGGATGCCCGAGAGATGCTAGCAGCCCCCAGGCTGCTGGCAAACTCGGAGGGTGGATGCCCGAGAGATGCTAGCAGCCCCCAGGCTGCTGGCAAACTCGGAGGGTGGATGCCCGAGAGATGCTAGCAGCCCCCAGGCTGCTGGCAAACTCGGAGGGTGGATGCCCGAGAGATGCTAGCAGCCCCCAGGCTGCTGGCAAACTCGGAGGGTGGATGCCCGAGAGATGCTAGCAGCCCCCAGGCTGCTGGCAAACTCGGAGGGTGGATGCCCGAGAGATGCTAGCAGCCCCCAGGCTGCTGGCAAACTCGGAGGGTGGATGCCCGAGAGATGCTAGCAGCCCCCAGGCTGCTGGCAAACTCGGAGGGTGGATGCCCGAGAGATGCTAGCAGCCCCCAGGCTGCTGGCAAACTCGGAGGGTGGATGCCCGAGAGATGCTAGCAGCCCCCAGGCTGCTGGCAAACTCGGAGGGTGGATGCCCGAGAGATGCTAGCAGCCCCCAGGCTGCTGGCAAACTCGGAGGGTGGATGCCCGAGAGATGCTAGCAGCCCCCAGGCTGCTGGCAAACTCGGAGGGTGGATGCCCGAGAGATGCTAGCAGCCCCCAGGCTGCTGGCAAACTCGGAGGGTGGATGCCCGAGAGATGCTAGCAGCCCCCAGGCTGCTGGCAAACTCGGAGGGTGGATGCCCGAGAGATGCTAGCAGCCCCCAGGCTGCTGGCAAACTCGGAGGGTGGATGCCCGAGAGATGCTAGCAGCCCCCAGGCTGCTGGCAAACTCGGAGGGTGGATGCCCGAGAGATGCTAGCAGCCCCCAGGCTGCTGGCAAACTCGGAGGGTGGATGCCCGAGAGATGCTAGCAGCCCCCAGGCTGCTGGCAAACTCGGAGGGTGGATGCCCGAGAGATGCTAGCAGCCCCCAGGCTGCTGGCAAACTCGGAGGGTGGATGCCCGAGAGATGCTAGCAGCCCCCAGGCTGCTGGCAAACTCGGAGGGTGGATGCCCGAGAGATGCTAGCAGCCCCCAGGCTGCTGGCAAACTCGGAGGGTGGATGCCCGAGAGATGCTAGCAGCCCCCAGGCTGCTGGCAAACTCGGAGGGTGGATGCCCGAGAGATGCTAGCAGCCCCCAGGCTGCTGGCAAACTCGGAGGGTGGATGCCCGAGAGATGCTAGCAGCCCCCAGGCTGCTGGCAAACTCGGAGGGTGGATGCCCGAGAGATGCTAGCAGCCCCCAGGCTGCTGGCAAACTCGGAGGGTGGATGCCCGAGAGATGCTAGCAGCCCCCAGGCTGCTGGCAAACTCGGAGGGTGGATGCCCGAGAGATGCTAGCAGCCCCCAGGCTGCTGGCAAACTCGGAGGGTGGATGCCCGAGAGATGCTAGCAGCCCCCAGGCTGCTGGCAAACTCGGAGGGTGGATGCCCGAGAGATGCTAGCAGCCCCCAGGCTGCTGGCAAACTCGGAGGGTGGATGCCCGAGAGATGCTAGCAGCCCCCAGGCTGCTGGCAAACTCGGAGGGTGGATGCCCGAGAGATGCTAGCAGCCCCCAGGCTGCTGGCAAACTCGGAGGGTGGATGCCCGAGAGATGCTAGCAGCCCCCAGGCTGCTGGCAAACTCGGAGGGTGGATGCCCGAGAGATGCTAGCAGCCCCCAGGCTGCTGGCAAACTCGGAGGGTGGATGCCCGAGAGATGCTAGCAGCCCCCAGGCTGCTGGCAAACTCGGAGGGTGGATGCCCGAGAGATGCTAGCAGCCCCCAGGCTGCTGGCAAACTCGGAGGGTGGATGCCCGAGAGATGCTAGCAGCCCCCAGGCTGCTGGCAAACTCGGAGGGTGGATGCCCGAGAGATGCTAGCAGCCCCCAGGCTGCTGGCAAACTCGGAGGGTGGATGCCCGAGAGATGCTAGCAGCCCCCAGGCTGCTGGCAAACTCGGAGGGTGGATGCCCGAGAGATGCTAGCAGCCCCCAGGCTGCTGGCAAACTCGGAGGGTGGATGCCCGAGAGATGCTAGCAGCCCCCAGGCTGCTGGCAAACTCGGAGGGTGGATGCCCGAGAGATGCTAGCAGCCCCCAGGCTGCTGGCAAACTCGGAGGGTGGATGCCCGAGAGATGCTAGCAGCCCCCAGGCTGCTGGCAAACTCGGAGGGTGGATGCCCGAGAGATGCTAGCAGCCCCCAGGCTGCTGGCAAACTCGGAGGGTGGATGCCCGAGAGATGCTAGCAGCCCCCAGGCTGCTGGCAAACTCGGAGGGTGGATGCCCGAGAGATGCTAGCAGCCCCCAGGCTGCTGGCAAACTCGGAGGGTGGATGCCCGAGAGATGCTAGCAGCCCCCAGGCTGCTGGCAAACTCGGAGGGTGGATGCCCGAGAGATGCTAGCAGCCCCCAGGCTGCTGGCAAACTCGGAGGGTGGATGCCCGAGAGATGCTAGCAGCCCCCAGGCTGCTGGCAAACTCGGAGGGTGGATGCCCGAGAGATGCTAGCAGCCCCCAGGCTGCTGGCAAACTCGGAGGGTGGATGCCCGAGAGATGCTAGCAGCCCCCAGGCTGCTGGCAAACTCGGAGGGTGGATGCCCGAGAGATGCTAGCAGCCCCCAGGCTGCTGGCAAACTCGGAGGGTGGATGCCCGAGAGATGCTAGCAGCCCCCAGGCTGCTGGCAAACTCGGAGGGTGGATGCCCGAGAGATGCTAGCAGCCCCCAGGCTGCTGGCAAACTCGGAGGGTGGATGCCCGAGAGATGCTAGCAGCCCCCAGGCTGCTGGCAAACTCGGAGGGTCGGATGCCCGAGAGATGCTAGCAGCCCCCAGGCTGCTGGCAAACTCGGAGGGTGGATGCCCGAGAGATGCTAGCAGCCCCCAGGCTGCTGGCAAACTCGGAGGGTGGATGCCCGAGAGATGCTAGCAGCCCCCAGGCTGCTGGCAAACTCGGAGGGTGGATGCCCGAGAGATGCTAGCAGCCCCCAGGCTGCTGGCAAACTCGGAGGGTGGATGCCCGAGAGATGCTAGCAGCCCCCAGGCTGCTGGCAAACTCGGAGGGTGGATGCCCGAGAGATGCTAGCAGCCCCCAGGCTGCTGGCAAACTCGGAGGGTGGATGCCCGAGAGATGCTAGCAGCCCCCCAGGCTGCTGGCAAACTCGGAGGGTGGATGCCCGAGAGATGCTAGCAGCCCCCAGGCTGCTGGCAAACTCGGAGGGTGGATGCCCGAGAGATGCTAGCAGCCCCCAGGCTGCTGGCAAACTCGGAGGGTGGATGCCCGAGAGATGCTAGCAGCCCCCAGGCTGCTGGCAAACTCGGAGGGTGGATGCCCGAGAGATGCTAGCAGCCCCCAGGCTGCTGGCAAACTCGGAGGGTGGATGCCCGAGAGATGCTAGCAGCCCCCAGGCTGCTGGCAAACTCGGAGGGTGGATGCCCGAGAGATGCTAGCAGCCCCCAGGCTGCTGGCAAACTCGGAGGGTGGATGCCCGAGAGATGCTAGCAGCCCCCAGGCTGCTGGCAAACTCGGAGGGTGGATGCCCGAGAGATGCTAGCAGCCCCCAGGCTGCTGGCAAACTCGGAGGGTGGATGCCCGAGAGATGCTAGCAGCCCCCAGGCTGCTGGCAAACTCGGAGGGTGGATGCCCGAGAGATGCTAGCAGCCCCCAGGCTGCTGGCAAACTCGGAGGGTGGATGCCCGAGAGATGCTAGCAGCCCCCAGGCTGCTGGCAAACTCGGAGGGTGGATGCCCGAGAGATGCTAGCAGCCCCCAGGCTGCTGGCAAACTCGGAGGGTGGATGCCCGAGAGATGCTAGCAGCCCCCAGGCTGCTGGCAAACTCGGAGGGTGGATGCCCGAGAGATGCTAGCAGCCCCCAGGCTGCTGGCAAACTCGGAGGGTGGATGCCCGAGAGATGCTAGCAGCCCCCAGGCTGCTGGCAAACTCGGAGGGTGGATGCCCGAGAGATGCTAGCAGCCCCCAGGCTGCTGGCAAACTCGGAGGGTGGATGCCCGAGAGATGCTAGCAGCCCCCAGGCTGCTGGCAAACTCGGAGGGTGGATGCCCGAGAGATGCTAGCAGCCCCCAGGCTGCTGGCAAACTCGGAGGGTGGATGCCCGAGAGATGCTAGCAGCCCCCAGGCTGCTGGCAAACTCGGAGGGTGGATGCCCGAGAGATGCTAGCAGCCCCCAGGCTGCTGGCAAACTCGGAGGGTGGATGCCCGAGAGATGCTAGCAGCCCCCCAGGCTGCTGGCAAACTCGGAGGGTGGATGCCCGAGAGATGCTAGCAGCCCCCAGGCTGCTGGCAAACTCGGAGGGTGGATGCCCGAGAGATGCTAGCAGCCCCCAGGCTGCTGGCAAACTCGGAGGGTGGATGCCCGAGAGATGCTAGCAGCCCCCAGGCTGCTGGCAAACTCGGAGGGTGGATGCCCGAGAGATGCTAGCAGCCCCCAGGCTGCTGGCAAACTCGGAGGGTGGATGCCCGAGAGATGCTAGCAGCCCCCAGGCTGCTGGCAAACTCGGAGGGTGGATGCCCGAGAGATGCTAGCAGCCCCCAGGCTGCTGGCAAACTCGGAGGGTGGATGCCCGAGAGATGCTAGCAGCCCCCAGGCTGCTGGCAAACTCGGAGGGTGGATGCCCGAGAGATGCTAGCAGCCCCCAGGCTGCTGGCAAACTCGGAGGGTGGATGCCCGAGAGATGCTAGCAGCCCCCAGGCTGCTGGCAAACTCGGAGGGTGGATGCCCGAGAGATGCTAGCAGCCCCCAGGCTGCTGGCAAACTCGGAGGGTGGATGCCCGAGAGATGCTAGCAGCCCCCAGGCTGCTGGCAAACTCGGAGGGTGGATGCCCGAGAGATGCTAGCAGCCCCCAGGCTGCTGGCAAACTCGGAGGGTGGATGCCCGAGAGATGCTAGCAGCCCCCAGGCTGCTGGCAAACTCGGAGGGTGGATGCCCGAGAGATGCTAGCAGCCCCCAGGCTGCTGGCAAACTCGGAGGGTGGATGCCCGAGAGATGCTAGCAGCCCCCAGGCTGCTGGCAAACTCGGAGGGTGGATGCCCGAGAGATGCTAGCAGCCCCCAGGCTGCTGGCAAACTCGGAGGGTGGATGCCCGAGAGATGCTAGCAGCCCCCAGGCTGCTGGCAAACTCGGAGGGTGGATGCCCGAGAGATGCTAGCAGCCCCCAGGCTGCTGGCAAACTCGGAGGGTGGATGCCCGAGAGATGCTAGCAGCCCCCAGGCTGCTGGCAAACTCGGAGGGTGGATGCCCCGAGAGATGCTAGCAGCCCCCAGGCTGCTGGCAAACTCGGAGGGTGGATGCCCGAGAGATGCTAGCAGCCCCCAGGCTGCTGGCAAACTCGGAGGGTGGATGCCCGAGAGATGCTAGCAGCCCCCAGGCTGCTGGCAAACTCGGAGGGTGGATGCCCGAGAGATGCTAGCAGCCCCCAGGCTGCTGGCAAACTCGGAGGGTGGATGCCCGAGAGATGCTAGCAGCCCCCAGGCTGCTGGCAAACTCGGAGGGTGGATGCCCGAGAGATGCTAGCAGCCCCCAGGCTGCTGGCAAACTCGGAGGGTGGATGCCCGAGAGATGCTAGCAGCCCCCAGGCTGCTGGCAAACTCGGAGGGTGGATGCCCGAGAGATGCTAGCAGCCCCCAGGCTGCTGGCAAACTCGGAGGGTGGATGCCCGAGAGATGCTAGCAGCCCCCAGGCTGCTGGCAAACTCGGAGGGTGGATGCCCGAGAGATGCTAGCAGCCCCCAGGCTGCTGGCAAACTCGGAGGGTGGATGCCCGAGAGATGCTAGCAGCCCCCAGGCTGCTGGCAAACTCGGAGGGTGGATGCCCGAGAGATGCTAGCAGCCCCCAGGCTGCTGGCAAACTCGGAGGGTGGATGCCCGAGAGATGCTAGCAGCCCCCAGGCTGCTGGCAAACTCGGAGGGTGGATGCCCGAGAGATGCTAGCAGCCCCCAGGCTGCTGGCAAACTCGGAGGGTGGATGCCCCGAGAGATGCTAGCAGCCCCCAGGCTGCTGGCAAACTCGGAGGGTGGATGCCCGAGAGATGCTAGCAGCCCCCAGGCTGCTGGCAAACTCGGAGGGTGGATGCCCGAGAGATGCTAGCAGCCCCCAGGCTGCTGGCAAACTCGGAGGGTGGATGCCCGAGAGATGCTAGCAGCCCCCAGGCTGCTGGCAAACTCGGAGGGTGGATGCCCGAGAGATGCTAGCAGCCCCCAGGCTGCTGGCAAACTCGGAGGGTGGATGCCCGAGAGATGCTAGCAGCCCCCAGGCTGCTGGCAAACTCGGAGGGTGGATGCCCGAGAGATGCTAGCAGCCCCCAGGCTGCTGGCAAACTCGGAGGGTGGATGCCCGAGAGATGCTAGCAGCCCCCAGGCTGCTGGCAAACTCGGAGGGTGGATGCCCGAGAGATGCTAGCAGCCCCCAGGCTGCTGGCAAACTCGGAGGGTGGATGCCCGAGAGATGCTAGCAGCCCCCAGGCTGCTGGCAAACTCGGAGGGTGGATGCCCGAGAGATGCTAGCAGCCCCCAGGCTGCTGGCAAACTCGGAGGGTGGATGCCCGAGAGATGCTAGCAGCCCCCAGGCTGCTGGCAAACTCGGAGGGTGGATGCCCGAGAGATGCTAGCAGCCCCCAGGCTGCTGGCAAACTCGGAGGGTGGATGCCCGAGAGATGCTAGCAGCCCCCAGGCTGCTGGCAAACTCGGAGGGTGGATGCCCGAGAGATGCTAGCAGCCCCCAGGCTGCTGGCAAACTCGGAGGGTGGATGCCCGAGAGATGCTAGCAGCCCCCAGGCTGCTGGCAAACTCGGAGGGTGGATGCCCGAGAGATGCTAGCAGCCCCCAGGCTGCTGGCAAACTCGGAGGGTGGATGCCCGAGAGATGCTAGCAGCCCCCAGGCTGCTGGCAAACTCGGAGGGTGGATGCCCGAGAGATGCTAGCAGCCCCCAGGCTGCTGGCAAACTCGGAGGGTGGATGCCCGAGAGATGCTAGCAGCCCCCAGGCTGCTGGCAAACTCGGAGGGTGGATGCCCGAGAGATGCTAGCAGCCCCCAGGCTGCTGGCAAACTCGGAGGGTGGATGCCCGAGAGATGCTAGCAGCCCCCAGGCTGCTGGCAAACTCGGAGG